>BEXV01000293.1:142974-154918 GCA_003118195.1 Hemicentrotus pulcherrimus | reverse complement strand
AGTACTATTACGAAAACCGTCAGGCGAACGGTTTTCAAAATGTGTAAGTTCAATCATAAATATCTTGATAATCAGGCAGGCGACCAGCTTGTAAAAGTCATGGGGTTCCTGACTGACCTAAAGGTTTATAATTATCATTCCATCATGAGCTAAATCCAGAATTTTGTTATAGAATCTGGGACAAAGTTACCGGATCCCTTCAAGATTTAGCAGAAGGAATGAACGGAAAGAATATATTATAGTATTAATGACTGCTTTTAGAAGCCTCGGGCAATAGCTCGATTGTAATCTTCCCTTGAGCGTATAATTTATAAACAACTATGTTTCAAAAATTTAAGCAGTCATTAATACTTTTATATACCGAAAAGGGTCATAGAATACATGCGCGACTTACCAATCATGGTAATCAAGTGTGTTTATGCCATCGAGACAGCAGACAGTAAAAGGGCACAATGTACATACAAATACGTGTGTGGGACTATGAACGGGCTGGATTTTTTTGTGTTACTGAAATGTGCTCAGAATTCAAGTAATTGATCTATCAAATGACTATAACAGACAAGAAACAAGTCAAAGGTAAGGACAAGAATCAGTGCTTATCAATATAACAGAAATATCCAGACCTAGATCTACGACTAATAATTAAACGTAGGGCCTACCCTTTTGGTGTTTTTACTTTCTAGCGACCAATTCTTCGCGCACACACACAATGTATGGTATCCGCGATCGCTCACACCAGTTTTTAAGCAAGACTGAACTATTCCCGGTAACTTGAATTGTACCCTCGATCTATCACATGGGCTTGGCATTTTTCGTTTATTTACGGGAATAGCTAAAACCACGACTGCAATTTCGACCAATCAGATGGCTGTATTTTTGTTTAGTGAGGTATATAATTATGTCCTATTCAACAGGCCTGTATAATCCAAAAAAATATGGGACATTTGAAAAGGTCGATTGTATAAACACGTGAGATTCCTAGAAACCCGTAATGGGTTTATTGGGAAATCCTGTCCACAAAAATTGGTTTAAAAGATAGGAAAATAACGTTAAAGGACCGTAAAAGTAGAGACGCGAGTGCTAATACAACGATCTTGAAGATATAGTTCACGATGTTTATGTAGATATCAGTTCTTTCATCTTGTCTGAAATTAAATTTAGATCTAATAATGCTAGNGTAAGTTCAATCATAAATATCTTGATAATCAGGCAGGCGACCAGCTTGTAAAAGTCATGGGGTTCCTGACTGACCTAAAGGTTTATAATTATCATTGCATCATGAGCTAAATCCAGAATTTTGTAATAGAATCTGAGACAAAGTTACCGGATCCCTTTAAGATTTAGCAGAAGGAATGAACAAAAAGAATATATTATAGTATTAATGACTGCTTTGAGAAGCCTCGGCCAATAGCTCGATTGTAATCTTCCCTTGAGCGTATAAACAACTATGTTTTGAAAATTAAAGCAGTCATTAATACTTTTATATACCGAGAAGGGTCATAGAATACATGCGCGACTTACCAATCATAGTAATCAAGCGTGTTTATGCTATCGAAACAGCAGACAGTATAAGGGCACAATGTACATACAAATACGTGTGTGGGACTATGAACGGGCTGGATTTTTTGTGTTACTGAAATGTGCTCAGAATTCAAGTAATTCATCTATCAAATGACTATAACAGACAAGAAACAAGTCAAAGGTAAGGACAAGAATCAGTGCTTATCAATATAACAGACATATCCAGACCTAGATCTACGACTAATAATTAAACGTAGGGCCTACCCTTTTGGTGTTTTTGCTTTCTAGCGACCAATTCTTCGCGCACACACACAATGTATGGTATCCGCGATCGCTCACACCAGTTTTTAAGCAAGACTGAACTATTCCCGGAAACTTGAATGTTACCCTCGATCTATTACATGGGCGTGGCATTTTTCGTTTATTTACGGGAATAGCTAAAACCATGACTGCAATTTCGACCAATCAGATGGCTGTATTTTTTTTAGTGAGGTATATAATATGTCCTATTCAACAGGCCTATATAATCCAAAAATATGGGACATTTGGAAAGGTCGATTGTATAAACACGTGAGATTCCTAGAAACCCGTAATGGGTTTATTGGGAATCCTGTGCACAAAAATTGGCTTAAAAGATAGGAAAATAACGTTAACCCCTTGCTTACTGGAACCTGGTGGTCTATGTGTAAAGCCTATGGGAATACGATAATTCAGTAGTCAACGGGTTAAAGGACCGTAAAAGTAGAGACGCGAGTGGTAATACAACGATCTTGAAGATATAGTTCACGGTGTTTATGTAGATATCATTTCTTTCATCTTGTCTGAAATTAAATTTAGATCTAATAATGCTAGTGATTTATCCTTTGAAATCGACCGAATGAGATATAAACCATGGGCAATTGTAAAATAGTATTTTAGTGGTTTTGTTTACTTTTTATGTTCATCATTTTTCCTTTCCGTCTATCTTCTGTCTATAATGAATAGCATATACTGGAGAGAAACCTAAACAAAGACCGCAGATGAACAGTATTTGTTTATAGGCAGGTGATCTTAGTTCCTTAACACTTTATTCCTTTAATCTACTATAAATCACTATTAGAGGAAGACGGAAAATGTGAAACTCTTCCTATACAAGTGGTGTGCTAGAACAGTGTCGACTGTAACTAGATTAATACCCATCATTTTTAAATTTGCATAAATCCAGATAATGCTATCGAACGGCTAGGGTCATGGCAAGGGCTTCTTCCACGGACAGCTAATAAAGAGATGTAAGAGCGTCCATGTGCTTCCTATGGCTTGATGTTTTCAGTCTGTCGGCTTTGAAAATACGCCGTTGGGACTATTACAAGATGAAACATTAGGGAGCCGTTTGCATAATTTTGTCATCAAGCATATATATCTAAAAAGTAGTGTACAGAAGCCCGGACGTTCTAGAAGTTTAGCTAGTGGGGACTTTTAGATTCGCACGAAGACATTGGGGATTGCTACGGTCGACGTCCTTTTAATGCACTGCCTTGAATGGACGCCACACGTATCAGTCCATGCAAATCTAAAAGGCCCTATTACCTCTAATTTACTGTAAAATGATTTGTGGTGTGAATGTTCTTTCAAACACAAAATATCTATCAGCGTGTTGCAACCAGTGAATAAAAATATACCCTTCTGTTTATGACAAAGGTGTTTCTCTCACTATAAAAACCATGTTAACTGTTATAGGAAAGAGGATAGCAACTACGTTTGAAAATCGACTCAAGGGCAATTTTAAAGTCGTCAGAACGTTAGCCCATTCCAAACAATCCGAGGTTATTTTCTCTTATAAAGGTAAAGACCAGTATTAGAAACGCCCCAATTTTAAAAAAAAACATGAAATGGAAGCCCTCATTACCAATCATGTGAAAGAATATGTTTTGATTAATACATGATGATAACAAAATTTGCCGGGAAACCGCCTACTTCTAATTCATATATTTGGTAAATTTGCTTCTCTCATGGTCTGTGAGAGATATAAGGTAGTCCCATATACATCTTTCTGTGTATAGTGCTTGTAACTTTGCGAAGAATGGGCCAAATTTCTTATAATTTTGATCATTCCTGAACCTTGCAGATGCTAGATGCTAGATGATCAACCTTTTCTGATCGATTCCTCAACGTTTCCTTCACAATGCAATCGCATGACCATAACTGGTCTTTACCTTTAAAGGGCCACTCTAACCCAACCAAACATAGCCTTTCAAAACATGATTACAGCTCTACTTATTTATATTCCAGTCTCTGATTTTTCAGAAAATTTTGAGATTGACCAAAAAATTATAATAACCATCTATTTTTCACAGTTCTCACGCTTGCTTGGCTACTCCCTTCAAAAAAAGGTAATACGATCACGTGGCCTTGATGACGCATTTAACGTCATTGCGGGCATGTCCGATTCAACCTACATATAACCAAGGATCTTACATTAGGAACGAATAAATTGCCGGAAACGTTCTGGGACTATCAAGTGCATATAATTTTCGGATAAATGTCTTGTTTGTTCCAATTAATATCATAGTTTGCCTTTTAAAAGACACTTTAATGCCTACATCACGCTCTTTTTCACCGGAGAGGCGCCTGCAGTGACGCAATAAACAGTTGTATTTCGAATGACTTATCAAGGATTTTTCTCAGAGATGGCTGGAAAAGAGGGCATAATTACAATGTCTGTGATCTAGTGCTTTATACAGACAGCCTTCGTCCCCTAATTCCAAATTAATTACCCTTCACAGAAATTGAGATAAATAAGCAGACTCTTAATTTTGAATAGTCTATCATGATTGACGTCAGTATTTTAAATGTAGTTTTTAGAAGATGTAATCATGAATAATAAAACACCAAGTGGCTGCGGGATTCGTAGAAACCTAATTTCATTTTCAGAAGTAGACTAATCAACATGATCCCATAAATCTATCGCATGTATTTTTTTCCGGAGATTTCGATTTGATGTTCCTATTCCTATTGATTTTTCTATATTCATTTGGAGAACGTGGCTCATGCACTTCAGATACACTAAATCGCATTCGCATATGGTTGAATCGTAATCAAAGGTCTAGATTTGCATGTAATGTTAAATTATTTATCTAAAGCAAGATTAATTTGAGTACAAAATCCGTGAAGTCTAACTACATCTAGATAAACAGCAGATAAGATGTCATAAATATCAACCCATAGCTCTCTCTCTCTCTCTCCCTCTCTCTCTCTCTCTCTCTCTCTCTCTATATATATATATATCCCTCTATCTCTTCCTCCTTACATGATTTAGATTTGATCCGTAGATTTACGGATATCCTCTCTGCTCCGTACATGTCACGTCATGTGTGGCTGTCATATTAAAAGTTATTACTTGATCCGGCATCACTTTTTCCCATGTATCATTAATGTAAAATGTATCGCTTCATAGACAGTTGCATTGAGCGGGAAGAGAAATCAGAGTAGAGCTTTGGAAAGGTTTATAAATCAAAATTTGATTTACTTGATATATATAATCATTCTTTTAAGATCATTATTGTTTGCGTTTATGCCAAGCCGGTTTCAAGTGTTTCTCTGTAGTAGTAATACTTATTTTTCTTTTCTTGTTTACACCTTTACAACAACTGCTGATCAATGAACTAAAGGAGATACTGCGCCATTAGTACAACATACTCTGCTAGCTTTATTTATTTATTTATTTCGTTTTTTTCCAACAGGGTATTCCCATCAGTAGGTAAAATACGGTTATACTTGGTGACCCTGCATAGCATAACATACATATAAAGACATGCATATACATGATACATCATTACATGGTGAATAGTAAACATACCAAAAAGACGACAGATTAAATCTCAAAGGTTAACTAAAACTCAGGAAGTAAACAAAAAAATCAACAACAAAAAAAATCAAGTCATCAAGAAAATCATACATAAACAATTTTTAAAGAATTGTTTTATTATGTTGTAGTTGATCATCATGCATCCTGGTCGAAAGCGTTCGCACAATAGTGATAAGCCGCAACTGATAAACTGATCTGTTTCAAGGAAAATGAGAAGAAGCATGTCGCAAGAGCATCGCCCTGCATGACGAAATTGCTCTCTTCCTATTCTTGCAATTTCAAGACTTGATGATTTCGTCCTCTCCGGTAAAAAGACTTTATTATTTCTAGGTAGTTTGCCTTTTCAATAACGAGTCGAGGATTTCAAAGAACGACTTACCCTCTCTCTCTCTCTCTCTCTCTCATTCTAGATAGAACATATCCTTCGTTCTTACTCTGGACGTATATACTCATAATCACATTTTCCATGGAAAGTTTCTTTGCGTTATTTCATTACTTACGTATTTTCCTTCCTCCTTCTTCTGCTTATATGCGATTTGCATTTAGTTGACATGGCACAGTTAACTCCCCCTTTCTATCTGTCTTTCTTGCTTTGCTTTCTCTCTCCCTATCTCCCCCTCACTTTCTCTCTCCATTTGTATGGATAAACCAAGCCATTCATTTACCCTACTTGCATGACAATTTATGTCTTTACCTCTCGTTCTCTAAACCGTGTTATAAATGTTCAATCTAATGTTGATGATTTGCAAAACACTGTTTGACCCCATTTTCCCAGAAGACTCTTCCCTATGTTAAAAGCAACAGAATGAGACATATTTATCATCCCGGTGTATCGTTTCGTTGGAGAAGCGCGAAAGATATCAACATGAAATGCTAGCACATGAACAGAATATTGAGGGCATGAGTAATGAATACACACACACCCACACATAGTCGCCCACTCACACCCGCAATGCTATTCAGTGGTCTAGATACCTGAAATGACGCAAATTTTGTGTAATTGATAGAACGATGATGAAGAAAGAACAGAAATGCTGAAATGAGAGAACGGAACGAAATGAGAGAACATATATGAATGATTTCAGGCTTCCCTGGTCTATGAATTCCATTATTAGGGCTTTGATAAACAAAAAATTGCGATTATAATTCTCGATCATATTCGTTACAATTTTGATTTCATAAGATTTGTAAATTTAGGCATGACTCTACTCGTGAGTGGTCAAATAACAAATTAAATACATAAAAGTACTTTTATGTACATTTGTCGACTATACTTATGATTCCTAAATGTTCTAGATAATGATTCATCAATATGATCAACAAAATTATATCACAATAATGCAACATAAAATCTGAAAAAGTAAAGATTATTTTGGACATATAATTTCATTCACTGAAGGTCGTGTATTCCTTAGTTGAGCTATTGTGATAATTACAGCAGTAATAATTTATTTTTTTTGTCAAATGTGGAGTTTGTTGTCATACAATATTCATTTTTTTTTTCTTCTTATCAACTTGGGTATTTTCTGCTCATACACGAGTAATTATATTCAACAGGCATTCTTAATAGGAAAAAAAAAAGAATGACAAATCATAAAATACATGTGGTCAGAACACAGTTTGTACTGTAAATGCACAGGTATGAAAGCCCTTCAAGATTATTCGTGCTTTCCCTCTAGTTAGTCTCCTTACCTCTTCATTGCTCACTCTCTCTCCCTCCCTCTCTCTCTCTCTCTCTCTCTCCATCATTTCTGATGGATAAAAGTTCGATTCCATACAGTCTTCTTTTTTTCCTGCCATTTATATTTGAATCCTAAATATTTTGTTCGCTAAAATTATTTTCATTTCAGTATCATAAAGGTGAAATGACAGGATAATTAAATGATAAGCTACTATTACCGTCGTTTTGTAAACTATTATTTCTTGTTTATTCTAATCCGATTAGCATTTCTATTGTGCCTTTCAATAAGACTTTATATCTTCAAAAGACTAAAGTTCTCGCAAGAAAAAAAAACTGTGTTTTTATTAGGGGAGAGAGTACGGCTTTCGTCTATCCATTTTTCCAAGGAATGGCAGAGAGGCGGTTTGCAGTACATTTCAATAAAATTTTGTCCTTTAAAAGATTTATAAATACCTACCACTCGCAAAGCAGATTTATAAATACCTACCACTCGCAAAGCAAATGTGGTTAACCTTTCCTTGTTATAAATGTCTGTATACACGGTAGGTCGTTTGCAACGAGTGTTGGTGAACATACAAATGGGCGTCAATTATCGGAAGGGTTCTTTTGTGCAACACAATTATTTCAAAATTACCCATTTCCATTATTGACAAGCTACATGACAACAACCCTTTTCGATGTATAGATTACTTAACCATGGAAACATTTAGATAATATTAATAATAATAATAATAATAATAACATTTATAGGGCGCTTTATACAGATGTTTCTAAGCGCACAGGTGGTACTGTCTAACTTTTAATATTCAATCCATTTATATACGCAATGTGGCACAGGGCGATCATTTACATTGCATTCAAAGAGTTTATCAAATTCGTGGCGTATTCCTTAGTCACGGATGTAAATAGTAAAGAAACACGACCAATTCTTCTAGATGATGCATAAAGGGAAATGCAAATGTCATTTTATATTTTCCATCTTGTATACTTCATGCATTGCTTGCCTGTGATGTTTTGTCATGGTATAGCTCACCCACGCTTGAATACGATCGTGAGTTTATTATCTCCACCAAAAAGGCATTATTATGTCATGGAGAAGAAAAAAGGAAAAAAAAAACGACCAACTATTAGATCCTGTCAAATAATATCGTTTTTTCCTGCATCGGAGAATTGGGTTATCTATTCCTCTGACGACAAAAGGCCTTTAGCACTCAAAGTATTTGGCCTGCAACTGGGACGTAATGACATTTGCCTCTGAGGGAGCCGAAGAGGATTTAGCATTACTCTTAATTAACGTTGATCTAAAATATCGAATTTTAAACACAAAAATAAGTGCTTCAATATAGTCGAAATTGCCATGAATATAAGGGGAAGAAGAATCGGGTTATTGTGAGTTAAATTTTATAGGGTAATCCTTGCGGTATCTTAATAATGACCTTTTGGAATTACTGGATTCGTTTTCAGGAGTAAAGCCGAATGGTGCGTTAATTATACATCAGTGGTTTTGTCAGTGCTTAAAAAAGATGAAAGCACGGTTATTGTTGTATTTATCATAAAGCTTGCTAGCATGGAAAGCGAGCCTTAAGAATTTACTTTTATAATGAGGTCAGGTGGCTTTAATAATGATTGGCAATGTAGAAATTTATAGCTAAGGTTGGGAAAAGGTTTGTCTTTCACCTTTATATATATACAAGTAAATAGATAAAATACAGTTTTTAAAGTATATGAATTGAATCAATTTCTTTATAAGCATTGTTCTAAAATGTCAAATTTTTACGAGGTACAGTGTTTTATGTCATTATACAAGATATAACATGGAGATTTTGAAATACAACGAAATAAAGATCAGTTAATCGTGAGTTATGTTTTGAAGTACCTTGTGATTTAATGTCTTATTTCGATTCTATCGAATGATGCGTTGCTTATACATCGATAGATATTACGCGCGCAAACAATAGTAAAATTGTCAGCATTGTTATTGTTATTTCATGTTACAATCCCCAGAAACAAGTTTGCCTAAAAAATAAGCCTCAGGAAATAGGTTGGGTGGCTTTGACAATAAAGCTTTCAAATAATCGTCAACTGAATTTTCGGAAAGGTTTGTCCTTCACTTAATAGCTAAATTAAAAATAATTTTTGAAGTGATTGAATCAATGCATAATTAAAAGAACATAAAAAGCTCTATGTCATGTTTACTGGTGCTGACGTTTCTCCAGATACACAAATAAAGGCAATGTATTTGTACGTCTGTATATCCTTAATCATAAATTTGTAAATGACAATAAATTAACATTACTAAAAACAAAAAAATAAATATACATGTAATCACATTTTCAGGCGGTGGCAAGGGGGGGAGGGGGGTAGGGGGTAGCAGAAGGTTCACATTCAAAACCTTTAGAATTGTGCAGGAAATAAGGTTGATGTCTACCATTTGTTATCTTGGTATGTTTTGGTGGCCTTCATGATCTAATTCATCGGTCCAAGTGAGAGACAAAAAGAATCAAAGGGACAATTACGAATTGGATCGATGTATCCACCGCTTTGGCATAATTATATCTACATCCCTATACATCCATACACAAAACGCACACACACTCACACACACACACACCATCAACTAACAATAAAAGGATATCATATCTTAACATTTACTTGGATATCGAAATTTTATCACTAATCCTTACTCTAGAAAAGGAGCGCGGCTCCCATGTTGCCTTACATTCCCTTAATAGATCATTCACATAATCTAGATCCTTTAATGGGGCTAATGAGGTGTTGTTTTCGCACCTTGTTTGTCACATCGTTGTCAAAAGACTCCTTAATCCCCAATCAAGCAAATGCAAGACTTGTGCTTTTTGCACACCACGGATCCATTCATCCTATTAAATAAGGTGATTGGAAGATTAATGACGGGACACTGAACAACCCGCTTTGGAAACTTTCTCGACATTGACGGCTTAAAAGGAAGATTGGAATTATTATGATCATCGCAGCCCCCTAGGTGTTTCTTATAAGGGGTAGTATTTTTGACAACCCGAGGTCATGTGCAAATAATCTTTCTTATAAAGGGTGTTTGCAACAGTTCAAATAATGCGGCTTAACGACTGTCGTGTGATTGTGTTCGTTATATACATTGATAGATAGTTATTTGTAATATTATAATGGTCGCGAAACAATGAATTTTCATCAAATAATCTTTCATATTCCGACGTTTTAAACAGGTCAGGTTGAAAGTTGCAAAACGTGACATGAAAAACAGTAAAATATTATAATGGTCGAAAATGTATCATCCTCCAAGGATATATTTTTAACGTAATTTCTTCAAAAAAATTGTTTTTAAAATACATGTAGCGTACTAAACACTTTCAGTGTAATCGGCTGAAGTAGAGCAGATACATACAAATGAAGAAAAAAATTGTGAAAAATCGTTTAATAGCTAAGATTATGTTTAATCATTGCTTCGGAATTACACCCAAATATTGTAAGACCATATTTACTAGGTGGTAATGAAGAAAAGTATATCATTCTTGATATTGAAAATGAAACTAATACGTATGTTCCATCTAGGAGTTATAGACCCAAATCACGCTTATTTATTATGAGTGACGAGTCAATAGCACAGAATACAGGAACGTTAAAACTTAGAAAAACAAGAAGAATATATGATATGTGTTATTTAGGGGGCAAGATAAACAAACAATAGAACAAAATAAGAAATCAACATCGCGACATTGTCATTGTAAATATTCCTGTATTATTACGTAGAAATCCAATGACCATAAAAGCAAATTTTCAGTGGCGCTTTGGCGCTGGTGGAGATTGGCGCCTCTACGCGTATGGCAGAGCAAATGACTCGCCTGCTCTTTTGGCCAATGGGTGCGAGACGTAAGTGACAAGGTGAGAGGGGTTTATAGGTCAACGTCGGGATCAATATTTTTGTTCCTTGCTCCTTGCTCTAGGGAATTCTCTTCTTGGAGCAACACCACATTGATTGACATGGCATGCTTTGCCAACACTACCCTTAAACACCTCCCTCCGCTCCTGCCAACTCCTGGATAAAGTTGCGTCAGGAGGTCGGAAAGTTTTGAAACCCCATACTCAATATCTAGTTCTCATCAATGTTGGGTCATTCATGCTACTGACATCATTCATTAATGATGTAATGTAACTATTTTATACAGGATGCGTTTCTAAACTACGATGGAACATATCAAACATTCACAGTGACAAAACATGACATTATATAATCAGCACAAGAGAGTGAACGACATTATGCTTTTATGAAACCATTACTTCGGGGTTATTTTCCTAGACCAAGTCGAATTCCTAACTTCAACCACAGAGCTAGAAATATACTCAAAACTTTCCTAAGATCTGATCGCGACCCAAAAAACAATGCTAAACATTTTCCAGTAAAGCCCTGAGCAACTATACAATCAAGTACATAGTCTTACACAAAAACAAAATAACATTTCCTAATTTTAAAAAAATCTTCAATGTGGCACAGATTCTTTTTTTGTATGTAGTAAAATCCTTTGGGGCTAAAGGAAATTAATTGGGACCACGCACAATTAGCGTTTTGTATCATCAATCACATCAATGGAGAACATGTGCCGTGTAGCTAATTTGGTTCGCGTGATGCAAATAAACACCTGATAGTTTTTCCTCGATATTCCTCATTTGCCAACCAATAATCAGACACTGTAAAAATACAATCAATGGTTATCCAGTAAAAGGTGAACCTGGGGTATCCCCCCCCCCCCCCCTCGAATATGCATTCACAATAGGTAGACCGCGGGAAAACGTTAAACCTGGGGGTTGATACTATGATAGTGATGATGATGGTAATGATAATGATGATGGCGGTGATGGTGACGATGATGATGTTGACGATGATG
>BEXV01000293.1:129819-140318 GCA_003118195.1 Hemicentrotus pulcherrimus | reverse complement strand
GGGGGGGGGGGGGAGAGGGGTAGTTTCGCTTAATATTTTGTTCATCCTTCAGTCACACCCTTAAATCCGAATTCATAACAAATCGATGCTGAGTTTTTCCTAAAAATGTAATTTTCTATTCGGTCCCGAGTCTGCCTCGTCGCTGTAACTCAAGTATGATCTTCCTTATATAGACAACTTAAATCTCAAATGTAATTACGCATAGAAATAATAGGAACAACGGTACAAATTTCAATTCATACTTTTCTCTAGGTTGATTATGTTCATAAATAATAACCAAAATTATTCATAAAAGCGGTTGATTGTAAGGGAAATACAAAAATTTCCTAATGTAGACAACTCAAAGATAAAGTTGAGTTCTGGTCATGTGATTGTATTGTGAAAGAAACGGTGTGGAATCTATCAGAAAAGGTTGATCATCTAAAGTATTCGTGTGCATTGCAAGGTTCAAAATGATAAGAAATTTGGCCAAATGTTGGCAAAGTTACAATGACTGTACACAAAATGATGTATATAGGACTACACGAGCACATGGCGAAAAAAACCTATACCCGATTTTTACGATGCTTCATGTCATATTTAGAATATGAAGGCATTTGAAGAGGCATGCTTTTCAGGGAATATATTAAATCTAATGTTCTTCCACCCTTGCATAATAACAATGACTGTTACCTCTTCCCAGAACTCAACCTTCTCTTTAAGTCTCAAATGCAATTACATATATAAATAATAAGAACAACGGTACACATTTTAATTCATACTATTTTTCTAGGTTATTCATATTCATAAATAATTACCAGAAAGAGTACACATGTTTGCACTTAGATTATTCACAATAGCGGTTGATTGAAAGCGAAAGCAACAATCAAAGAGCAAGTGGCTCTATACTTCTTTAAGATCGGACCCCATGTGGTGTTATGAATATAATTAAAAAGAAAAGCAGCGCCCTTGTTGATGGTGTATTTTTGTTGTTGATTGTCCATATTTAAAAAGCTACAATTACAGGACATGTTCTTGCCCCAAGATACACATTCAACGGTTCATTCCAAAGAAAGCAGATTTCGAAGGGCAGGGTGAGATTTCTCTATTTGTTTTCTTTAGTAAGAGCGAACCCCATATGGTGTGAAGAATAGAATCAATCAGTAAGATTGTCCCTGCTGTATTTATCATGATTGTCCTTATCAAGATAAAGCGAATGAAGTGAATAAATTATGTCCTCGCCTGAAGCTATATATGAAGTAAGGATGAAGAAAGTAATAGGAACCAAAAGGTACAGCTTATTGAACATGTGAGCCCACGTGCAGTACAAAGTGATCGATAAGAGTTATTGAAATGTGTAAAGTCTTGTTGATAGTTCCTTGGATGCAATTGAAACTAAGAAGCTGGATTGAGTAATCTCAGAATTATCTAGCACGAAGTAGAAGGGATATTTGAATTAGCCTAAACTTTAGCAAATTAAAGGAAGTCTGCTGAAAATTGCGTTCACCCAAAGCATCACTTTGCATTTTAATGCGAGATAAATGGTTGGAAATGGTATGAGATGTATCTGTCACCCAATAGATGGAATACCCAAATTTCAGCTAGTTAAAAAAAATTGCTGAATAAAATGCTATTCAAGAAAAGAAATCACATGCTTTTAAGAACATTATGAGAAGTTTGGTAGGTTCCAACACCAAACTCTATTAATTAATATTTCATTCATTACCGAGCCGATACATATTATAGTCTGTATTCAAATATAAAAGATGGAATAACAAAATTGAAGCAAATTGAAGACAAGTTGCTGAAAACGTGCTCATAAAAACGTTAATGCACGTTGGGTTCAATAGGCAAATAGTTTACGACAGCAAACTCTATTATCTTATATTTCACACACATTACTGAGCTGATATACTTTTCATTTTCTGTAATTTAACTTGGTAAGAAAATATTCTCACCAAATTGAACTTTCATTGGAGTACATGGCGTATTTAAAGAGTAAACATCAATGAATGTTCACAATTGGTTTTCTTCGCGTGTATTAGCAGCGGTGCATTGGAAATGAATGTGAGAAATATGTAAAGCGATAAACGATGACCCGTCTGCCAATTACACTAATGGCGAAATGAGTGGGCAGTGGGGGACAGGATAATGAAAACGAATGCAACCAAGGAGTGCTGGTAACTCCTTGATGCAACAAATAAACCAGGGCGCCAAACTGAGTTTAATTGTTTAGGCATATGCAACATCAGACTAAGTCATCACTGCATGTGGATTTTCGTTTAGCACGGAACGAGGTAAAAGTTCAATGTCATTTTTTCTAAAGTGGACCAGAGTTTGGTTTATGGTCTTCGATGTATAGAAGAGGAGGGTGAGATGATTTGACAGTGAGGGACTTGAATTTGAAAAGGAATGCAACAAATAAGCCAAGGAGCCAAACAAATATTTCAATTGCTTAAGCATATGCAACATTAAACTTAATGGTCACTCCAAAACATGAATTTTTCATTTAACACGGAATGAGGTGGGAGCTCGACGCCAATTTTCCTAGAGTAGAGTAAAGTTCGGTTTATGGTCACTCATTATTAAGGCTATAAATCATCATGGCTGGATTTCATTGCCGTACCAAATATTACGAACCTGAAACGCCTCGAGTCTAACGTCCGTCAATCCTATATACCCGCCATGTATTTTAAAGAGAAAGCTTAGTACAGGGCGTCCTCTATTTTAATCAATCGCAAGTTGCAGTCTCCAATCTCTTACATGTAAGTGTTTGTAAAAACGGGTCTCAATCATTCAATTTCATTGTAAACATGGTAGAAGAACCGCTTTCTAAAGCAATTAGAAAACGTCGATCAGTATTTAGAAAATATAACAACATGTGTCTCCTATAATGCATTACAACTTATGATTCTACAAATTGACCCAATCTCGCTGAAAAGCAAATGAACTGCACACAAATAGCAAGAATGTTTGTAAAACACTTCGACTGTCTCTCGCCATACAGAATCCTAAATTTGAGGGCATTTAAAAAGCAGTGCTCTAAAAAATTCTTCCAACCTGATATACAGAGACCGAAAAAAGCTCAAACATTATGTTTTTACCTCGCCCCGAACTGAAACTTCTCTTTAAGCGATCGTTCTCCACAACCCAGGAATTCCACGCCCGCTGAAAATCGTAACGGATGGTCAATCACAATTGAAAATGACCATAAAATTGCACCGTCATCATACAATTTCTCAACCGTGGTCGCCGTTCTCCGCCTCCGTCATCCTAATGATGATAAGGCATGGCGTCGATGGCTAACCTGGATGCGTGCTCAAATAGTCTACAGAGTGCGGACACTCAAACTGCGCAGTTTCCCATAAAATTGGAATGATATATTTTTAAATTTCTTTTCACGAAGTATTGTAACAATGTGATTATTTTGTGTACATAAAGTCTAAAGCTTCTAATAACCTAATTGATCAAACTCCAGGATTGGTCATCAGTTCTTGTTTTAATACTGTCACTCCATTAATACAATACCATCTCTTTAACGCCTCTGTAAAAGGTATTAAATGATCCCTATACCGACTTATCATTTTCATCAGTGTCATGGTGTAACATGGAAAAGGGGTTAAACAAAAATGTACAAATTATGAATTGGGTCTCTCAAAAGGGGTCAGAAGCCAAATATGAATAAATAAAAAAAGTATGATGATGGGACGATCGCGGCTGCTGATGCTATCAGGATGAAAATTGATGAATGGCATCATCGTGGAATTATGATCAGAGACAGTAGCCGAAAGCAGCATCAATGTCGGCACTTATTGGAGCGAAAATGTCCCAGTTCTGATACGCCCGACCTAGTTCACGCCCTGCAGCAGCGTGAGGTATCGCGTTGCTAAAAGCTTTATCACCATAAACACGATCCTACAACAACTCTGCTCCACGGGCGTGGTGGGCAAATAGAGCAGTATCAAAGGTATAAAAGTGCGCCTGTATTCAATCAACCAGAACAAAGTGGGGCATCACATTTCTAGAGCAGGGTGAGAAGTAAATTAAAAATGTAAATCAGGATCCGAAGTTTGATATGACTGTCATATTTGTATAACTGAATCACTATCCCACAAATATGATTGTCTGTTAATAGCCGAATGTCAAAATATTTTCTTTCCTTATTGATACTAATTATCATAATACGAATGTCAGATACTTTTATAATAAATGTAACGGATTCGGAGAAATGTAGAGTCTTTTTGTTTGTACGTGAGCATAATGATAAAGCACCTACTCAAAGACACTAATCGTACGGAATGAGAAGGGCAGGGTTAGAAAAGAACTAATGGATGCCGAGGGGAGACTCAATAATCTAGCCTACACTAAGAAAGTCATTATATATTACGAAAAGTAAAGACTTATACAGAAAAGGAATTACTATTTCTAATGAAAATGATAGAACGCTGACAGAACAGACAGAAAAATCAACAAAAATCGTTGAGTACTACCGAGAGAGTTGCCTGAATAAGGAAAATGTGGATATACTTATTTAATCGTGCACTTTTATTAAGTACATGGAGACAGGGGAAATATACTACTGAGACATCGAGTATAAAGTGGCGCCAAGTTCTTTGTGAAGATAGTCTGCCAACTTAGTTCATTTAGAAGATGAGTCTTAATTCCCCGAACGGAATAATTGTTCAGAGACGATGTTTAGGTTACTTGTATAGATGAATTACCACAAAAAAACAAAAAAAACATGGCTCCAATTCCTATGACGTTATTCTCGTTCCATGGACTATGGATTTGTATGAACTCTTAAAGGAAAGAGGATATTGCAAAGCAACTGGCATGTTTTGGAAGCTTTGTTAAAGGAAATACATTCATTCCGTTTCGAGGTGTCACAATCAATCGCTGAATTTCATTTTCACCATTTGCATTGTAATCGTCATATCAACCCCTTCCATTCATTGTTAATTTTCTGGAATTTATCTTGATACCAAGATATAAGAAAGAAAAACAAATGTTATTGTCAAAAGGCCGAATTCTCGGGTGTTGCGTTTGATCTATTGGTCCCTATCTTCAGTAGATCATGCTTGTGTCATGTCTGCCTGTCTGTTCCAAAGTGAAAAAAGGGGACCAACACCTTCTGGTCTTCAAACTGATTTCCGTTAAGCGCAGATATTGGTGTCCACGGGGATAGCGCCTAGCACCCGTGGCCTGACGCTCCGACACCATGACCATCAATCTATTATAAGACGTTCGCACTGCCGTCACATCAGGTTACGCAGAGGAGTTCACAACCAGCGCAGTGCCCTCTTGACGGTTTACCTCCACATCCTCCACACACACACACACATACGTACACACACACGCACGCACGCACATTCACCCAAACACACGCACCCATACGCAATCGCACAAAAACATACATAATCCATACTCTAAAGATGGTGGTGTTAGCAATGATCATATCTGGGCCTTGTGTCATCAAAATAAACTGCTTCCACTGATTTAAAACAAATTTCCTCATAGCCACTAAAATAAAATACAGGAATTCAGTATCTTAGTATCAGTCAGCGGATCATATGCAAATTTACATCTTAAAAACTGTTTTCTTTCTGCTCCATTCACCCTCTATTATGTTCATATCTACGGTAGATCGTTAAAACGATATCAACGCCAACTGACTCATTTACAAAACTTATCAATAGAATTCAGGCTTTAACGGGCAGTGTGAATGCATCAGGGACAGGCAGTCAACTCAGAGACACACACAAAAGATGGAAAACCGCTCAATAAGTCACATGGCCGGTGTGGTTTCTTTTTAAGTGCTGTACTCAAAACGCGGGTGTGCACATTTTAGCACCGGGGTCCCCATAGACCTTAGCCATGGCAACAAATGGTGACAAGAAGCAGGACAAGATAGACACTGAACTTATTTTTCATCAGAACGAAGAAATTCGCTGCCAACAAACGGAATAATACATTCGTATGGCTAATTAAATACCTAAAGAATAGGAATAAATATCTTCATTTCATTTCAAATATTTACATGTTTAATCAATAATTAATAAGCATATCAAATTAATAAATACTAAGCACTTTCATGATATCGAGGAATGCCGTCAATTTATAAGCGTTTGGTTTTAGTGGTAAATGCTTTCAACGCTTTGATCGAATACATTTTTAATGATGACGCCAGCCGTATTTTAGTTGGGTTATTGTAGGAGCCAGTCCTTACTCTTCATCTGCTAATTTTTTTCTACATGCACGGGATGTCATTTCGCCTGCGTTATTTCCTTCACTAACAAGCCGTGTGGAGGTAAATAGCGCATACGCCATTAATTTAAATCAGTGCTCGTATTGTTCATTTTGTAATCATCTTGTGTACCACATCACTCTCAGATGGTGCGTCAGAGGGCAAGCTATTCACTGACTCAGTCCTACGTCAGTCCTGCGTCAGGGCAATTGCGTATCGTCTGCAACGGGCTGTACAATCACTGCGCCAAGGCGGGCGGAGTGGTCCTTGAATGTTCGATCAGCAGGTGTCCTTCACCAGCTGAGCCCGTCGCATAAACACATTCATTGTCGCGATGGCGACGACACGTCATCAAACATCAAATCCATCCTCATGATGGCAAACACACGTCCAACCTTCAAATGTGTTCCAGAGGCGAAAGATAATCAAGTATCACTTCATCTCCGAACCTGTAGGTATCGGGAAGGAAATGAAGAGGCACCTCTTCGAGGGCATCAATGCTGTGACATTCACACAGCCATGACTTCTTCTACAGATTTTCTCGCTGCTGCAACGCATGCGTTTGGGACACGTTAACGAACTAGGCAATCCCTCCTCTCTGTATCATTGGATATAGAAAACAGAGAAAGAGGGCGGCGGTTTATGTATATGCCGAGCCATAAATTAGTTTATGTCAGGATAGAAATATGACACCCGACCCCTTTTCAATTATTTCCACCGAAATTATTATTGTATGGACATACATTAGTAATTGTGATTTGATTTCACGCGTATTGTCAGTTGAAGCATATTTTCATTTTGTCAGAAATGCATTTCTCCTTTTCCGTTTCATTGCGATCTTCCACTAGAGAATGTACGTTGCACTGCCCAACTGGCTGTTTACTTTATTAATAACAGTTATTGTTGATAGTCTCCCTATTCTTGCAGCTCAATTTTACTTTAAAACATCTTTCCTGCTTAAATGTGAAGAATAAAATGTTTAATAATCTATCCACATTCAAAGCATTCTCATTTGAACACAAGCCATGTAACTGAATAGCCATTTTCAATTCATTAAAACAGATGAATATAAAATTATGAAGCGGGAGAATCACCTGAAACAAAATACATTATTACAACTTTTCCTGCCAGAATTTCAAGAGTTCTACCTGGCCCAAGGCAATGCAACATATTCGCTCGTTTTTGTTTATAGACTTTAAACATGATGAATTTCAAAAGTTCTTCAACGGAAGGAAAGGTTCTATTTAAGATGAAAATATGTGGCGAGCTTTCTGTTAATTCTGAAAAATATAACAGTAGAAATTCCCCCTTATAAACTCTTCAATTGCCCTCATATACGAGATATGGTAAGTATAGCTCAAATATTACACTACAAATACATAACATATATGCGTGGTGCCAAATACGATCCATCAGTGATGTGCACTTAATACGCAGCAAGGATAGAGTCCATTTCTAGTTTAATCATTCCAAAACCTAGCAGTATGCATCAACGCTAATGTACTACATAATCGCCCTCTCTCAATTGCTTCAGTTTTCTTTCCAATTGTAACCCCATGCCCATCAGGCAACTTTATCTTTGAACTGTTGACATCACTGACATGTCATCTTGAATTCCATGTTTTAAACATGCTTATTCAAGGTCTCTGTCGAGTTTATTATTTTCGTAGACGGAATCGGTATCTATTTCCGAAGAGTGCACTTAAAGTAGTATAGAATTGCGTAACAAAAGTGCGCAGTTGTCAAATAGCATTAAAAAATGTAGAAGAACGAAATATGTTTAGACGACAGTGACTCCTGACACATTGCTCTTCACTCGTGACAACTAAGAATTATTCGGTCCCCATTAAGCTATTTCCTCTTTTTATCAACGGGGTTTAATCACAGAGGGAAAAAAAATCAAATGCGGAAATAGCAAAATATGACAAAGATTTAACTGCACATAGCGATGACATGAATTGTAATACCATTGAATGGTTGTCTAGAAAGCAAAGACTCTGAATCGTTGTTGTTGCTTTTTCATTGCTGTTGTGCAATACCAATCATTTTAGTCTCTTGTTTTGGGGGTCATTGGTTGGCAGTGTGGGTTATGGCAACTAATGTAACTACATAAAGACAAAGAGAGCAAAGGGAAAAGGATAGAAGAGGAAAGAGAAAGTTGAAAAATCTCGAGAAAAGAAGACGTTAGGACCCTTTCACCCCCTAAGATGAGATTTCCCCCTCATGGCTCCTCTTTTAAGGAGGGGACGTATGCTGAATTAAACACACATTTAAAATTACCTTATAAATCATGAAAACTACAGCTGTTTATAGTCTTCAAATTAGTGCAGCCCGTTATAATATGTAAACACGGAAACATTGCGATACGTGTTTATGACAGTTTAAACATTAATTTGTACCTCAATACTAAATGAACGCAATGTGTATACTTCAGCCTCCATTCCATACAATAAATATTTCGACTGAAAAAAGTGCAATATCTCATCTCATGGTAGATCTAGAGGGGAAGGCACGTAGTGAGACATGACATTATGTTAGGGACTCATTCATACGTCGAAAGAAAATAAATCTTCAAAAAGCAATTTACGGTAAGCCGTTGACGACGATTAGGCAGGTCTTGTTTATTTATTTTCGGTTTAAAGTAATCATAAGGGGGATAAAATGGGAGTTGGGTAGTGACAGATAGAGACAACGTATAGAGAGAGGATAAATTAGAGATAGTGATTGGAAAACGCGATCAAAATTGTATTCCCGGAATTTTCTGGCACCACCAATCTCTTTACAAAATGCATCTCTTCTTATGAAGTTCAAAGCATACATGAAGGTTTCTATTATATCATGACATTTTGTTGTTATTTCTTGATTAAAAAAAAAGGAAGTTGCATCAACTCGAATTTTACCTATCAACCGAGTTTGCTACAGGACTGTAGGCTGTAGAACAGGACCCCGTCTCACAAAGAATTGCGATCGATCGCAGTTTTGAAACAACGGTTCTCATTGGTCGATAGTGCGCGTGCTGTACAATACGCGCATGTAACGATGATCTTGATAGGCCATTGCCATGTTGAGATTGATCTCAACTCTTTTTAAGATGGGGCCCTAGGAAGAGGGGTTCCTCTTCAGAGTGAGCGAAGAAATCGGGGTATAATATGTGAATCTTGACTCAATCAGTGTCCCATGGTATCGAATCTCACAATGCATGAAAACATTAATCATATCATTAAAAATATCAGGTTCAACGTCAACTGATTAAAACCGATTACAAGTATGGAACACGACCGGAAAGGCATTCAAATATTATTTTATCACAGGCAGATTCAATAGCCTTGCCGATCACCTTTTGAAATGAGCGAACGTAATTATGCAGTTTGTAATCTCAAAATAATTTCTATGGGGCATACAAATGGATAATGAAATTGCCTTTTAGAAGATTTTTATGCTGGGTCTCTGCCATTGAATGTTTTGTAGAAGTATGGCAACAATGCAAAGCAAAGACATATGGTACACATTTATTTCTCTGTTATACTATAGATAACATTTAGAATAGTAAAGCAATATTATCACGGTCAATAATCATGACTAAAAGAAAAATCAAATCAGTAAGGCATTTTCCCCTCAGGGTGAATATACCGAACTCCTAAAATAGCACGCCTTTCCGACCATTGACAGATGATTCTCCATAATATTTCCAATATCGCAACAACACAGAAAATGTATTTAAACGGGCTGTCGTATGATTTGTGTAGGTGTTCTCAGACAAAAACCTGAGCCATCATGAAAATTCGCAATAAATAAAGCCTCGATTGCTAGATGGCGTGTTCGTCTATTGCCCGACACAGATGTATGCCGGCGGGGAAACACGCAAAGCTCGGGCGTGTAATTAAAATAGGGAGCCTTCACGAAACGGAAATTAATAGGATTTACGATTTAAAGAACACTTGGTGCTCTTTTTCATAATAAAATATATATTGCCAAGTTTGGCAAGCGTCGAACGAAAATCGGTGGCAGAGTCGAGGGAAAGTCCTGCAACATTACTCTTGTTTCGTATATAAAAAAAAAACTTGATTCAATTAGTTATATGCGTAAGTAATGACTGTAAACACTGCACATTGCCATATCCTTTTAGACTGTTAATCTGTTTTGCAAAGTGTATCATTTGCAGAGAGCAGGTTAAGTACTAAAAATTGGGTCAGAAAATTGCATTTTTCAGATATTTAAAGAAAACACTGTTCGGTGTGTATTGAGTTTTGTCTGGATGATTCCCTTTTCCTCTACC
>BEXV01000293.1:115214-128944 GCA_003118195.1 Hemicentrotus pulcherrimus | reverse complement strand
TTATATTCAATTTTTCTCGAAAACAGAAGTGTTTTAGGGGTTAATTTTTTTAGTGCTTATAATACATCCACAGGGGCATCCAAATATATCAAAATTGTACAGATTTACTATTTACACAATTTTCAAAATTTCCCAAAACTTTGTATTACCTTTAAATGACGTGAACCTGACTACAGAAGCATGCATGTTCTATTAGGCTCGTGGTTAGCATCGTCATTCAATGATGCATTTGATTGAGCAGCGACTAATTTCTAAATAATAAAGATGGCCACTATAAAGAATCGGCAAAACACTAACATTTAGTACAATGGCTTCTCTCATGTAAACCCACAAGATACAATCAAATCCCTTGCAAACTTATAACTCAATACAAAAATATTTCTAAGGTGTATTATTANAAAAAAAAAAAAATCATTTCTCTGTCTCTGTTTGTCTCTTTATGTTTTCTCTCGAACATTCCCTACCTTCTCTCCATCTCTCTCTATCAATCTCTCTGTCTCTCTCTCTCTCTCTCTCTCACACACACACATACCGAATCTCCCTCAATCTCTATCCATTAGTTTACATCCATCTCCACCTTACAACTTTTGCAGGAGGAGAAAAAAAAATCATGTCCCAAAGGTCACTCCACTTGTTTCTCCTTCTCTGACAATCCAAATTCATAATCTAATTGCTTACATCTCAATGAAAGCCTTGGCGAAGACAAAACTTGACCAGACATACATGTATGGGAGTCAAGAATAAGACGAAAAGCCAGCTTACTTGCCATTATAGCAATAATCAAACCCAGATTCGGGTCGCCCGTCGCAAAAACAAAATCAACTTGCACGACAATATTTTCAGTATGTGGGATTACACGTCGTGGTGTCTGCTGTTAAATCTTCGCCTTAGGCCTCCGTTCCCGGCGAATTGAATGGTATTGACGAGTGCTTTTTCCCTCTTAGGAATAATATTTCTCCGATATAGCTTTTCAGTTTTTTCATAGAATTCATAATCTGATAGCACGACCCACGGGATAGTGAAGAATTATGGTCAACGATGTAACTTTAGTGTAAACAGTTTTAAAAAAAACAAGCCTATATTTTTTCCTCAAATTTCGCGTTGAAAGTACAACAAAGTAGCAGGTTCCATGAACGTTGTTCATAGTTTATCGTAATATAATACAACCCCAAAGTTTACAAGTGATATGTTATGATCTACTTTTAAACATTATCATCATTATCATTATTATCAATCTTGAATCATGAATCTTGAATCTTGAATCATGAATTAGCATGATTATTGTTATCACTCTGATTGATTTAAATGGTATCTTCATCATCACATTTGTTTTCTTCTTCATTTGTCTTTCTCTTTTCAATCCCCCTTCTTTCCTCCACTATCATCTCTTCATCCTCCCTCTTCTCTTTAATTATTCATAAGTTTATGTTTAATTCTGATTATTTTTGCAATTATTGTGTTAAACATTCAAAAAGAAGAGAGAAAATGTAAAGGCATTGTCGCTGTCGCACACCATTTCCTATCAATATACAAAACAGTTTTGAAAACAATGGTACAAGTTCAGATATAAATGAGCAGTGCGTAAATGTTTGTTTTCTCCAAATAATGCATTATTGCTTTTGTAATGTTTTTTGCTCACCAATCCCCATCAAAACACAAAAGTTCGAAGGCAGACGGCAACATTCATTAGACTCGTCTTATCTTTTTCTCCAAATACTGCAATATGCCATAGCAACATTGGAATGTCTCCTGATAGCTCAGAAAAATGGCGCCAAATATGATACCAGACACGTGATCAATCGTCATAATGGGAGGGAAGAATCTGCCCGAGCCACTCAAATAGTCGTAATTCAAATCCATAAGCTCAATCGATATTTCATCTACTCTACACATTTCCCATTTAGATCGTTATGGTCACGAATACACAAGGATAAACAAATCGCTGCTTGGGATTGTCCTAGCCTATAAATCTCTCCGAATATTTCTGCGGCAATAATTGTGCACATTTTGTTGCCGGTAGAGCACATAAATCGGTTTCGAAATTACTTTCACAAAGATTTCATATGAATTTAGTGAAGCCATTTGTAGAAACAAAGTTCAATTTGGTAGCATTGCCATGACGAATTCAGGTTAATTTAGAAAAAGCGAGCATAAAACCAATCTAAGTCGTTGTCCTTAGTTGTATTTTCGATGCCTTCGATAATTCTTCTACTAAGTAAGGGCTTTATCGATGTGTGGGTGAGGAATGTTTGGGTGTGTGGGTGTGTGTATTGTCCTAGTCCTATTTTTGTCTTTAACAGAAGCATGTATTCATGACCACAGAAGAAAAGAAAAACTCTCTTTTATTCCTTCTCCTTCTCCCGGTTGTGCGAACTTTGATTGGTTTTTCTGGTTCAGTTTTGGGATCGCTGTCTCTTGATGGATTTCTTGAGGGTCTTTTCTCTATTTGAGTTGGCTCAGGGACGTGGTGCTTCTCGTCCAACACGGAAGTTTAGCAATGGAGAGATCACGAGAACAAACGGAGTTGATTGACGAGTAGAGGAAACAACAACCTCCATTTAAGCGATCGGGTTGCAGTGTATACTCGGCAGTGTGTGCCCTGCATACAAATCAGATGCTTCGCTGGCACTGGACAGGTAGATTCTTGGGGATTTTGTTTTTACTGCACCCTCGACAGTGCCTATGGAGGGTGGTTTGTAGTCTAGAGGTATAGATATCATTGGATTTGTTTCATTCTTGGAACGATTTCTTCGCTCATGTACAATCAAAGATCTATTAACACTATGAACATGACGGACAAAGAAAGCGAACAAAATATACAGTTCCTCATTCTTCCCTCAACAATTGCTGTGGTAGACAAAGGAACATCCCTTCACTGCTATTATGTAAGAATGTGTAGAACAGGTGAATATGTACGTGACACCTGTTCTACACATTTTTACATAATAGTAGTGAAGGGATGTTTCTTTGTCTACCATAGCAATTGTTGAGGGTAGAATAAGGAACTGTATATTTTGTCCGCTTTCTTTGTCCGTCATGTTCATAGTGTAAAAGTTACAAACATTACGTGTTTTATTGTTTGTAGAAAATATAAATTAGTAGTCGCTCCACACCAAAATGCAGAGCATGTGTTGTGGCATGGCATGCCAAAACTTCCTATTTCGCTACTAACCTAGTGAAGTGATTGTTTTAAACAGTTTATAGCCCTCTCGAATTTGAACGAGTCCTTATGGACCTCAAATTTATGGATTTGCAATGTCATTCTATTAAAGAACGAGGCAGATTACACATGTTCTTTAAAGATCCAAAAGAATGATCGACTTCAAATCAGGTTATATAAAATGCGATTTCTGAAGCACTTCCTGTTTTACCACGTAGACAACTATTCCCGAGGAGTTAGCCCTAGTCACCTACCTCAAACAACTTACCCCTTAGGTGAGCTAACCATATAACAATTACTTATAAATATCTAGTCCTGGAAAACCTGTATGGATAGGGATGTAACTATTCACGAGTAGAAAATCACTTTGGGGTCATTTTCTTAGATGGGGGCAATTTCCCAGAGATTTTTTTCCAACAGCAAATCACCCTGGGAATTATGGTCCGGGGGTCAGTTGTCTCAAGGGTTCTGAATATTGAATGAGACGTAATTGGCAAATTATACTTGATACAAAATCTTGGATGAAGCCCTAAGTTGGGTTATCGAATAATTGATGAGTGCCATTCATTACAAAATATCTTCTAAACTTCATCTTCTCCGTTTGCACCATCTATTTCTTTCTTATCTAAACAGGTCACGTCTCTAAATCAGCATTAAAATCTCAATGAGCGATCTAGAAGGTTCAACAGCCACAATATCTGTCCTGGGAGACGTACCATAATACCACTTAGTTTCTCGAGGAACAACTTAAGATATGCAAGGCGATTCAAGTGAACATCTCATAATTGCTTGACGATCATGCACGAGCCGCCTTTTTAGATAACAACCATTTAACATCCGAGACCTGGTAATTACTTTCCAACCGAACTAGTAGATCGCTTTGCAAAAACGTCCCATGCGAAAGAATTAATATCCGAAATAGAATTCTTGCGGGTAAAACAGGGGCGTGAAAATATTCTACAATGATGAATGGATATCGCGTTGAATTGACATTGAGCTTGTCAAGCTAAGGAAATCGATATGGGAAGGGGAAAAAAGCCCACAGGAGTCACTGAATCGTATAGATCGGAAAAGCACGCTTAAATCCAGTCGGCAATTTGACGATTTACCGAGTATTGCCTCAAAGCTAGATTTGGCGTGATATCGACAGAAGGTATATTGAATGGCGCCATTATTACATTTTAAAGAGTATACATGTACACTCTGAAAGAATTATGAAGGGTGAGGGAAGGAGAAAGAGAGAGAGAGAGAGAGAGATTGTGTGAAAGAGTGATGGAAATATTGGAAATGATTGATGAGAGAGTGAGAGAGAGGTAAAGAGTGAAATAGAGCGAATGGATTAAAACAATGAAAGACCAAGATGAGGGATGGATAATATTTCAAGAAATAGGAAGAGGAGAAAAACAGATATAAATTGAGATACAGGAAGAAAAGAAATAGTAAAAGAGAGAGAGAGGGAACAAGATATTAATAAACAATTGTAAGTATTTAGAAAGGGGAGAGATGGTGATAGTGGTTAGTTTACCTAACTGCTAAGAAAGCATAAATGCTTGTAAGTAAGCAACCAGGCGACTGCTTTTGATCCTCTCCGAAGGACCTGGCAATGAGGATTAATGCCTTACCAAAGGGCACTAGCGAATCGAACCCGGGTCACCGGATTACGAGACCACTGCTCTACCGACTGAGCTACCTCTCCTCCATGAATAGAAGGTACATTGAAATGAAACAAATTATAATTAGCGAAAAATATATGCGTACAAAATACGGATAGATGGGGGAAATGTAGATAGGGAGAAAGGGGAGATTATAGACAGAGATGTACATGATCGAAGCAGATGCTTATTTGACCAATAGTAACCAGACGGTCCTTGCAAGCATAAACTAATTTTGCACTATTACATATCCTTCTATATTGCTATATTCCTACCGTTCGTGTTCTCCATTTATATGTTGACCTTTTCCATTTTACGTCTGTAAATATTATTGCTCAAAAGAGATATGACCAGACGTTTTCCACATGATTGCCCCGACTACTTTGTCTGTCATGTTGCCGAATCTATGAATATATTATTCATGGTGATTCAAAATTGGGTTTTACTTTGAAGCTAAAGGATTAGAGCTTGTAGCATTAGCTTCATGAGTTATGAGAAAAAAAGTATTAGTATCAGCTTCGGTGGTTATGAAAATTATCATTCTCCAATGATCGGCATACTTATCATTATACACATATAAGAAACTGTTAATTAGACGGTTAGGACACGTCTTACATGTAAAACAATATCTATTTCATCATGGGGGGGGGGGGAATCTGCCAGGGCAGCTAAGGCAGAACTAAAACTATTGAGAAGGGGGCGATGACGGCGTTTTCATATATTTTCTCCTTTAAAAATTGTGTTTGTTCCAAAACGAAGATCAACATAGTTATGTATCTATACAATTTCATTAATGTGTGCCTCAGGATAATAAACCCGACCGTCCTCCGGAAGAGCCATGTCCAACAAAAGGGCGGACCGGGCTTTTCACCCCCCCCCCCCATCCCCTTTCCCTCATGAAGACGGTACGCTTCCGACTCCAGGAAAAGCTTACTCAATGAAGGGTGCAAAATAAATATGGATGTGTGTTAGGGTATATAGCACTGAATTTGAGAAGGTAAACTTTACCCACGTTTAAGTCCACTTTTAATGATCCAACAAAGTGTTAAACTGTATTCAAAGAACATGCATGTTTTCCTTTTTACCTCAAATTGGCTACATTTATACCGAACTGCTTTGGGGTGTATATTTCACCTCCCCCCCCCCTCCTCCCCTAGTGACAAGTCAACATTTCCTGGATATGCCACAAGCTATTTACCTACATGGTACACTGCAAACCCGTCTGCTTAAAGGTACAATGTCCCATTTGCAGGCCTAAAAATGAAAAGGTTAAATTCCAAAGGCATTTGATAAATAATATTTCTTTAGTACTTTACCCTCGAAACGAAAGGAATTGAATATTTCTTAATATGGAAAGATAACGACCATTAGTTGTCGAATCGAATTTAGGGATTGCAATCCTTTTAGTATATAGTTCGATGTTCAGACCCTTGTACTGAATGGTTGTACGTTTTGTGCTGCTCAAAGATCCACTCAGTTTGATTTTGGCTATTATAAGAAGTGGGTTGTTGATGTGGACAACCGTTTACAGCTCGTTTTATGTATGTTATATATTATACCAAAGAAAATATGAGTTCAATCAGTCAGTGGAAAGTATCTGACAGTGAAGTCTAGAAAGTAAACGGGTTTCCTTGCATAATTTGAATACTAGGACACTGCTAACGTTAAGATTTCATAGACGGGACATAATTTAAGTTGAGTTGAGTTGAGGTTTTATTATCCAAAGGTTTAAATACAGTAATATAACAATGATAACATGAATAAATGTATGTTTAACAATATCTCGAATAAATAATAAGGAGAGAAAATAACACAAAATGCTCATCATCTCTGGTACATTTAAAGTACGTGATATAGGCATATTCATAATTCCTGCAAAGTTCTACAGAATTTGATGTTGGCTTCAAATGGGACATAGTACCTTTAAACTACTGGATCGGTCGGATAGCGGGGAACCCGTCGAAGGGTCACGGAAGGTTAAAATGCATTTGTCAGATGGTTGGCTTCGATATAAGAAAGACTCGGTGAAATTGGGATGACAAGCAGACAAGGGGGTGGTGCGATGAAGAGAGATAGAGACGTGACCAAGCACACACAAAAAACAAGACTTTTATTCCTAGCACATTAATTGAAAAGTTTCGAATACGAGCCAAGGTGTCAGCAAGATAGAAAAGGTCCTCCAATTGGGACAAATGCAAGTTGAACATGTCGAAGGAAATTTGGAAACAAGTTAAAGTGAACGTGTCGTATATACAATGTTAAAGGGAAGAATGGTGGATACATACAGTGCGTCCCAGAAAAAACGAAACCGAGAATTAACGACGTTTGATCATAACTTAGTCACAATTATAATTGCTTGCATATCCATAATTTTATCAAACGAATTCATTTTCACTGACTGCCTGCCTTAGCAACACACGGAATTTAGAAAAGACTTAACTCCGTTTCATTCACATTTGGCCACAGACGAAAGACTTCATGCATGGCTGATTGTCGATGAAACGGAGTTAAGTCTTTTGACAATTCTGTTTGTTTTTTTTTCTTTTGCTACGGCAGGCAGCCAGTGAAAACGAGTTCGTTTTGTAAAATTATGGAAATGCAAGCACTACTTTAAACATACAGAACTTTATCAGTCCTTCCTCATTTTTCGTGATTGAGGTGTCATATGAAAGGGCAGAAACTCAACTTTCTACTAGTGATTTTCTTTTTAAAATTCAGATATCGTCCGCCAAATGACTTTTTGGTTTCCTCTCTTCAAATTAATCTAAATCACTCATGCGTAAAATTTGCACCAAGTGGGTTGCATCAAATGAACGGGGAGGATCTAAGCTTTCCAAATATGTGTCATTTATTAATCATAAATGTGACTAAGTTATCATAAAACATCGATAATTCTCGGGGGGGGGGGGGTTGGGGGACGCACTGTAAAGGAAAGGGGCAAGAGAGAAACTAGAATTTGTGTGTAGACCAGTTCTGGTCATGTGATTGCTTTGTGAAAGGAACGTTGTGGAATCCATCAGAAAAGGTTGATCATCTAGCATAAAAGTATTGGTGTGTACTGCAAGGTTCTGGAATCATCAACATGATAAGAAATTTGGCCCAGTCTTGGTAAAGTTACAAGCACTGTACACAGAAAGATGTATATGGGACTACGTGACAGGTGCGCGATATCTATCCGGTCCAGAAAGATGTAATAATTTACCAGATATATCAATTAGTAGGCAGTTTCCCAGCAAGATGTGTGTCATCACGTATTATATCTGTAAGGCGCTTTGATAGGGCCCTCCTGAAAAGCGCCATATAAGAAATAGTTATTATTATTATTATTATTAGTCAAAACGTTTTCTTTCACAAAGTCATGATTGGTAAGAACAGCCTCCTTTTCATTTTTGAGAGGGGGGCGTTTCCAAAACTAGTCTATACCTTTAACAACACAGTGAGAAATCAATGGCAGAAACAAGACATATATATTATACAATGGCAAAAAGCAGAAGATCATGATTATCAGGGAAACAGGTGCGGGGTATTACAAATGGCAATCGCAAATTAAAAATCTATCTATTCCACCACACATCCACAAAAAACCTCAACCACTACCGCAGCCAACGTTTAGAGCAAACCACGAGTGATGATAGCAGAGTTTCTTGGGAATGTTTACCAATTCGAATTTGCCTTTATCTGACGACATGACGACTGATAATTTACGAGATTCGTTCCAATCTTGATATTCAGCAAGACTTTGAAAAAAACCTTCCCTTAGGCAGGAGGCCGGGCGTGAGAATCTCGCATTAAACTACGTTCTCCACGAGCATCCTAGCATCAAACTCTCTACGACATTAATTAACCTTAAGGCAAGATAAGACTTAAGTAAGAGAGACAGAGACAGAGACAGGGAGAGAAACAGAGCGATTGAGAAGGACGCTCTAGTCACAGTGAGGGTGACTGTTCCGCCTGGGATGTTCGGAAAGCCATATTGGGACGGATGTTATCAGGGGTATCCGATTGCCTTGAAACACAATAATCTTAGGGAAGTAAATAAGACACAGTTGGCTAAAAGGATGCAGGCACTATGGCAACGGTATCTAATGACCTCTTGTTTTCGGACAGACGTGTACATCTTCATTTACAGTAATGCTTAAAGATTGGTCAATTGATAAGTTGTGTGCTCCAATATACGATTCAATCTGAATGACATTTTGCTCTGACGATCATCATACAACTAAATCAATGTTATTTTCAGTATTTCAATTACGTTATACATTTACAGTCCGGTTCAATAGAGCTTGATTGAAGTACGTGAATAATGAAATTCAAGTCCATTTCGAACGTTAAAGGAAATGTACCGTAAGAGAATGCATTTATGAAACATTGAGGAACGTGTGTCGTGTCGTACAATTAAAACTAGCAACATTTTGAGGCATCAGTTAGGAGTTATAAATGATTAAAGTAAGAAAAGTAAGGACTGGTGAATAATTGGGAAAGGTGAAAGTTCAAGATAAATTTGAGATAAATGAAGTGGACATCGGAGACATGCCGTTTTTGGACATGTAAATAAACCCCTGCTCCGTGACCACTCTAGTACAGCATCAAGCAATCAGTTTATGCAAGGTCTTGGGTACGGACATGGCTTACTTTCCAACGGGCTTCATCAAGCAACAGGCCGCATTCTGAGGCACGCGTGTTGGGTATAGATTGCCAGACCCGTTGTGACGGTTTCAAGGACTCTTCAAACGGTGAATCCTCCACCGTCGATACGCCCTCCCCATCATGGTCACCACTTGAAAATCTACCCGTCCGAAGGCTTGGTTTTTTTTTTCTTCCCAAAATACACTCGGGACTTGGCTCACTCGAGAATCACTCGTACACCTCATGAATTTCTGGTTCACATCGAGTTCCGTGAGAGGTCGACTTCGAGTCGAGTACGTAACCAGTCCGATGTGGAGGAGATCACCGGTGTCGATTCTTTTATCTTTGTTAAGCCTTGAAGAAAACGTCGTCTGTGGTGGCTTTCTATTTATTCGTTCTGTTTGTCTCTAAATAAAGTCAAGAATGTGCGATTTTATTCACATATCGTGTGCGTGGGCGATGCGTGTGTGTGTGCGTGTGCGTTTGTGTCTTTTGTAATCAATATTTTTGGAGAAAATGTAGAATTATTCATTTATAAGATCAAAATTTGAACTAGAATAAAGGTTGCTCTGATTACAAAATAAGTGCGTCAGCACGAGGCTCACTAAATACATATTATTATTGGGACTTATCATATTTATTTTAATTATTCATGAATGTCTATTTGACGGTTCACCTAAAAATATGTGCCTCTTTTCAGTTACGAAAGTCCCTATCCAATTCTCCTTGCATGTTTTTCAACCCATGTATAAATGACATTCATTCTAGCCGGAATTCTTTTGTTGATTCCTCATCCGCAGGTAAGAAGCAACCTATTAAAATCATAATCCATCGAATCAATTTTTTGAAGAAAAAAAAATTATGGTATTAAATTGCTCGATACTGGATAATTTTGTTGCTGAATTTAAAATAACGTTTCTGATAGAAGATATTCCGAAATAATTACTGTTTGTAAGAGATTGTGTTGTAAAAATTACCTATCCTTAAAAGAACATAACTTTAATTCAGAAGAAATACTTAGGGTGCGTTGACGAAGAACACTTCGTATAAAATCCAGTATACATAAAAGCAACTTGCAACAAACATGACATAGATATGAGAGATTTTAAGTAGAATTTGAATCATTTCCGGATATGAGGCCGTATTTATTTATTCGTGAAGGATACGTATTTCCTCTCAGAAAACAGTTTTGGTTCAATATCACCATTGAGATCGGCTTGAAACTAGATTTTGGAGGGGCATATCTAGGTTAGCGAGCACAAATGTAAACATCCTAGAAACGATCGAGTCTATGTCGTGATTCGCAGGCGAGAGGATTATGTATCGAATTATGTGACCTACAAGTATCAAATCTCAATGAAAACAGAATTAGCCAATGGCTTGTTCATGTTTTTTCCGTGATGCCGTCAGACGAAGAAGCCGTTTTTTTTTAAAGACTGTCTGGGTGCGATAGGGCGACAAGGTTATTTTGTACTTGAATGGCGCCTCGTTCCTGTTGCCTATAGTCACTTACAGTTCCTTATCGTTCTCTGTAGTGGGGTCTATGTACACATACTTGTTCCTAAATTACACTACTTTGTCTGGAATTATTTTACATTTTCTTATTAACCATTGGATTATGTAGAATATAGTATTGATACGAAAAACGTCGCCAACGAGTATTGGTCTCGTGCTCCGGCGATAATTGCTTTGCGGTCAACAGACAATTTTTTTGTTTGTTTTGATCCTCTTCCAAAATTCCGACGACCAAGTTTTGGTCTAAAGAATTCCTTCTTCAAACCTTGACCCTGCACACTATACCTAAACATAACTGTTTAATAACCTAAACCTAACTTTTAACCTAAACCTAACCCAAGACCAAACCGCAACCCAACTCTTAATATTTGACGCATTATTTATAATACAGCCCGGAGTAAAATTGTCGTCGAATAAAACATGTGGTCACTAACCCAATATGAGGTCATATTGGTTTATTATAGGAAAGACGCCAGGTGTAGTCTTAATTATATTGTCAATTAATTTTTCATTTGGCTATCTCCTGCAACATAAATATGCCAGATGACGCACGTGAAGTATATGATTTTTTTCCCCATGATTATCAACGGTCAAGACTGATGTTCTCTATCGGGTCAATAAGAAGCTTTGTCCATGATTCATACGAATTTCAGTTATTTCTTTACGCTGCTTTGTAAACGTTAAAAGCTCTCATAAGCGACCGCGTCACCAGTGGAAGTATTGACGAGGCAAATACACCGTTTCAAATTATCATCAGATCATTGTGTATTCATTAGCATGATTATTTGCAGGGAGACGGAATTTGGTGTGCCAGCCCAACTTTAATATGTCCGCTTCTCCATCCTACGTTCTGATACGTTATCGTCTGAGGACATTCCCCGTACAATGTTTACCGAAAGTCAAGTTTGGCGCCGTCTCCGTGATTTTTTTTCCCCATGGCGGAGCGGTACATGTCCTTTCCCCCTCTCGTCCCATCCTTCCAAGACATTCATAATGATCAATAACTGCAAGCATTAATGGAGATTGCCCCGACCAAGTTTCATGCTCTATTACAGCAGTCTAGTGAGACGAATTCAAACACCGACCAACAAGACCCCTATTTACGAGCCCAGCCATGATAAACAATAAGGCAATCTTCTGCAACATGGATATTGAGTACGTCCCCCGCGTGATGAAAAGGAAAATAAGCAAACTCTGAAAGGGAGCTTTTTCAAATTTGCAATTCGCCGTTGATCAATAAACAGAGGCGGATTCCAGGCTGCTATTATATTTCATGGCTTTCGTCGTACCCTGTCTTCAAGTGCATGTTATGGACTTTATTTTTCCTGAGATTGAAAAAGGAGATGAAGCTAAAAACGAAATGAAAAGAAAGTACTTCTCGATTATGATTTGCCCCCAATCGTAGAATTCGGGTGACCTTGAGGACATATTTCCGTCCCAGTCTTCCTATATTATTGATGCTAAGATTATGAAAAAGTAAGATCACACATTAACCATGTTTGCGGGTTTCATGAATGGCTGTTCTATTACCTCAGCTGTTTCATTATGTGTTATCATTGCACCCGGGGTAACTTGAAGAGTAGATAGTAAGGGGCAATAAACGACGATGCAGAATCATGATAGTCTGGGAGAAATATTATCTGTACTATTACTCCCGATCCCCGAACAAATATTTTATCTGGAACATTTATCCATGACATGTACCTCCCCTACCCCCTTTCTAACAGGTTCTCCGTACATGAGGTGGTGTTGCTCTGGGGAAGATGTCCTATTCGGGATCCTGGGCTAGTTGTCCTGAAGATACATTTCGATGTAATAGATGCGATTGGTCTGAATAATGCGCCTTATATTTCAAAAAGGCATACAACTTTAATGATAATATAATTCCAATATCATGAATATCGTATTTATCTAGGCTGGATCATGAAATACCATGCCTGGCTAAATCCTGTTTTCGTCAAAACAGAACAGATTTTTAAAAGATGATTTTACGAAACCAAGGAGCTAATTTTTTGAAAACGTGAGAAATAAAGAATTTGTTTTGTTTAACAGTTCAATTTGTGGATATGTTGATACCCATTAACATTTTTTTAAAATTTACATTAAGGCAGAAAAATGAACGAACGCAATTTTCAGCAAACAAGAGGCAATGCAATGTAATTTAATGTTATATGTAGATATAATGATTGGTGACATACAATTAGTTGCAGAAAGACTGAAGTACAAACAACAAATTGAGATAGTTCTGAATAAAAAGTCCACTTTTTTTCCCTTTCTTTTTTCATTGTCACATGGCCCAGGTATGACAGCTTGTAGGCTTCTGTTCTCTGTTCGAACAAGAGTCTTCAACATTTGAAGAAAGAAACAGACCTCATGATAAATAGACTTATTACCTAGTCCTACTACTAATGGAGGAACCTACTGTGCATTGGAACTTGGGGTGTGCTAAATGGGGACACAATCAAGTACAGGGTGGACTGGCATGGTAATGAGTAAAAGTCTCTGTTGTTTATTATGCATAGAATCTGTTAAGTACAGAATCTGTTATGCACAAAATCTGTTAAGCACAGAATCTGCTATGCACAGAATCTGGTAAGCACAGAATCTGTTAAGCACAGAATCTGTCATGCACAGAATCTGTTAAGCACAGAATCTGTTATGCACAGAATCTGTTAAGCACAGAATCTGTTATGCACAGAATCTGTTATGCACAGAATATGTTATGCACAGAATCTGTTATGCACAGAATATGTTATGCACAGAATCTGTTATGCACA
>BEXV01000293.1:92144-108047 GCA_003118195.1 Hemicentrotus pulcherrimus | reverse complement strand
AAAATTCTATTTTTTCAAGATCTAACTGGAAAAAAAATACTCTATATTAGTGCATCCTTACAAAAACGTATTATTATCCATCTAACTTGGATCAGCTAGTAACTTCTAGCTTGGATGCTGGTGTGAAAAAAATAAGATCTTTATGGAGAAAATAGGAAATTGATACTATCAATATAAAGAAAATAATTGGTGGATAGTGAGGACATAACGTCACAGACTCATTAGTGAGTTGCCGATTTGTCTTGTGATTTTCAAAATTGTTCATGTCATTAACAATTCATAACTTTGTTATTAGTTATCCAATTTTGCTCAAACTTTTTTTTATTGGTTTATCTGACTTTTCTGCTTTTATTGAAAGAAAGTTATCTTTTGGAGAGGACCTGGCCTGAGTACTAGTATATCGCTAACCTCCTACGCTTCTATAAAACACATACAGATATTTCGTGAGAATAACAAAAACAAAAAAAATCGGTCATGATAAGTCTATTTTCGCTCTGATATGATTATGATAATAATAAACAAATATGGCTAATTTATGCATCTTTGGCAAAGAGAACTAAAATGTTATAAAGCAAGGCCGAAGTAGAAACATGGCAGGAAACTATGTGACGTAATTAAGTGTGGGGTCATATATATGCGATTGTAAAGCAACTGGAACAAAAGGAATAGTTTCTTTAAAGTAATAACATAAGATATAATAATGATAATAATAATAGACTTAATACAGAGGTGTAATATAAACATATCAATCTTACTGGTAATGATGGTAGGTCCTAAAGTACTATAGTGCTGTCATTAAAGTAGTAGAAATAAATGTTATAACTAATAAAGTTGAGTTGTACGTGTAAGTACAACGAGAGTAGTCGCCAGATGATTAATGAAACACAAAGCAGTGAGGATTCCTAATACAGAGTAGTATTTTCTCTTTCTCTCTATCTTTCTTTCTCAATCCTTCTTTCATTCAAATATTCAAATTTACTTTCGACTCTTTGATTTATAATTTTAATTGTCTTGTTTTTGTTTATTAATTTGTTTAAAGTCTTTTTTATTCATCCTTTTTTTTATTTGTCCCCCCTCCCCTTTTCCTCCCAAAGCAAATTTGTTAAACATGTTATATGATTTTTTGATTGTTTGTTGTGTTTTATCTTCTTCGACACAAATACGAAAGTCTGTCTTCCTTTTGTTTTGATCCATGGATATATACAGTAGAACCATGGTTTAATATGTTAAGAGCACAAAGCGATACCACGGTACAGAAGTAGTAATTTGAAGCATTACTCACATCAACAAGTGCATTAATAAAGAAAACAATAACTTTGAGAAAATCACGTGGAAAATATATTCAAACCACGTATATACGTAAACTACCTGGCATCATACATCTTCTTGATATTCCATTAAGAAAACAAATCACACTTTTCGACAAGATTTGAACGAAATGGCCTCTATGATCGATGATACCCATTGTAGAAAAGCAATTGCCTGATTACTTATATTTGCACGACGATTCTTACACGCACATAAGTCATAAAGGGTCAGATACGGTTAGGATATTGTGTCCACAAAGCATGGCTATGATTATTACTATCGATTCTCAAAATGTGACTTGTTGCCATACGTAAGATGGGCTAAAATTAAACGCGCACACAACTCCTTTCGCTGTTTACTTAAAATTCAGACAATCACATACAGAGTGAAAAAACATGACAATATAATTGCTACTTACTTTTGATCGGTCCGTAATGCTACCACAGCGGTGAAAATCAAAGACGAATGCTAAAGATTGACGAAAAATATTAAAATAAAGTAGCACTTTCAGCTCGAATATCAGTTTCTCCTTAACAAAAATTACCATTTAAAGTAACTGAAATAGCTCCGAAACGAGGAGTACGATTAAAGAGCTTGTCTCATGTTTTCTTCTGAGAGTGTCTCCCGTTTTTTTCCTCGCATCTTTTTCCTCGAAGTGCCTGCCGCCGTTGTCGCATCACTCAAGTCATGGCTATAGCTCGGTTAGGTGATAAAGGGATGATGTTGGCGATCTTATCCGTATAGAGTGAGGGCACTCAGGTGGTCGAGGCGGGTGATTGGTTGCGAATAGCCGGAGCCCTCCACTGTCTCCTTCCTCTTCCTCCTCGTCTGCTTGACTTTTCAGCTCTTATTTCTTCCCCATCCTCCTCTCAAAGCTTTGCTCGATCGATCTGTCCGATGATGATGGTACCATGTGACGAGTCGCGCCAGAAATGTACGTCGTCGAAGGCGGAAACATTATAATGATCACGTGATTCTGCATTATCTTGTACAGGTGTAGAGAGAATTTAATGCGGGGAATTAAAGCGGTTGCATGTTGATGCAGCTTTTGATAAGTCAAACATCATTTCGCTAGTCCATTGACCTAATTTGTTTTTTTGTACATTCCAAGAAAATGTGTCTGGTTTCTTTTCTAGAAACAAAATATTTTTCAATGCCGAAAACAATTCTTTAAATAGAGCATATCCCTAATATAGAAATAAAGTGTGTATAGAGAGTTCCTAGAATTGTACATGATCATGATTCTGAAATTCTTTTTTTTTCTTCTGGTCATCTTCTTACTTTTTTATCAAAACCACGCTGTCCTACTTGTAGCTACTTGCTCCCTCTATATGGAACACAATGCCTAATCGGTGACCATTGGTCCTCCATGATCCTCTTTTTCTTATGTTTAATTGAGAGCTGATGAGATAACTACCTGTCCAGAGACCTTGCACAGTGATTTAATCCCTCCTATAAACTAGTACAGATAAGCTTTAAGAAAGGAGGTTCGTAAAATATCATTTAAAATACATGAGAAGGAGGGAGGGGGTGAAAAAGAAAGTGAGAGAAATAGATAGAGAGAGAGAGAGAGAGCGCGCGTGCGCAGACAATCGAGGATTATCTAAAAAATTCAGTACATCTTTTGAGAAGGCTAGTTTCCAAGATTACAGTTTAGGAGTGTTTAGAAATAGTTTACCGAGGAGTTACTATTGCAATTTCAAGTGTTAAACAAATCCAAAGAGCGTTAAAGCTATTTAGAGGCCCAATGTGTAGCTTGCACTTAAGTTCTTTGAATAATCACCGAGCGATGCCGAGTATCCCTAATGCCAAGTGATGCCGAGTAGGTCCTAATGGTGGTTGGTTGGTTGGTTGATGGTGGTTATATTACCTGACTGCTAAGAAACCATAAATGCTTGTAAGTAAGCAATCCGATGGACCTGTTAATGAGGAGTAATGCCTTACCAAAGAGCACTAGCGCATCGACTTGGTTTTGAACCCGGGTCATCGGATTACGAGAACGCTGCTCTACCGACTGAGCTATCCGAGCTTGAATATGCAAGCCCAAGAGAAAGAGGGAGAGAGAAAGAGAGGGGGAGGGGAAGAGAGAGAGAGGGGGGGGGGGGGGAAAGATAGGAAAGGAAGAGAAATGGGAAAAATACAAAGCCATATTGTGAAAGATAGAAAAGGGAAAAATGGAAATTTAAAGAAAGAAAAAATGATGAAACCGTGAAAGAAAATTTCAGAGATACAGAGGGGAGGTAGAACATTGACAGAACCCAAGTCAGACCGTATGGAATCGAACTGAAGTCCATCGGAGAGGATGGAGAGGGAGAGAGAGAGAGAGAGAGAGGGAGCGAGAAAGGAGGGGAAGAGAGAACAATATACATGATAAAAAGTGGAGAACGAGCATCAATAGTGGGTAGATTGAACATGTTGATTACTCAGAACTCACTGTATCACGTGACATACCTTTTTAATATCCGACCTATGTCAGGCTAAAGGGAATCGAACATCCGCCTTCCTTGTTTCAAAGTTGACTAACCGGTCAGTCGATAATCAACGTTTCTTGAACCCATCATGACGGTTTGCTCTCATGCTCTGCATCATGTTGTACATACATACTGACAATCAATCCCCAAAGTTCTTCCATTAATGATAAGATTGACTTAAAGATAAAGTAGAGTTTTGGGTCATGCAGTTGCATTGTGAAAGAAACGGTGTGGAATCGATCAGAAAAGGTTGACCAGGTAGCATGTAAGTGTCGGTGTGTACTGTAAGGGTTCTGGAGTCATCAAAATGATAAGAATTTTGACCCAGTCTTTGTAAAGTAACGAGCACTTGTTATCCCAGACATGAATGTAAAAGTAGGGCCTTATACTTAATATGTCTATGTGTCTGTGATTTTCAGCAAGTTTGAGTCTGCTTCATTTTATTCCGATCGTTCCCAAATCATTTAGAACAGCTGATAGTACTTTATAAGCGACCTATCACAATTACGTCAAGACAGTTTCTTTCATAATGTAATTGCACGACCAGTATTCAACTTAACCTTTAAACTTGCATGTTCAAACAGGGTACGTACATGTATTAAAGGGATTGAGTAACTTTGCCTCAGATTCCTAAAAAAAAAATATCTGAATTTAGCTCATTCTGCAATCATAATAACCAACCTTTAGGTCAAACATGTATTCCATGACTTTTACCATCAAATTGCTTGTCTGATTATCAAGATATCTTTGATTGGAATTAGAAATTTCAGGATTCATTTTGCTAACGTTTTTTATAACACTACAGTCTACTGGGAAAATGAGTATGGTAAAACCGGTCACTCAAAGAATTTTACTTTTTTGACGAACTTCATATCATTTTCAAGCGCAATCTGTCTAGGGCTTCAATATTACACCATATAACAAATATCACATAGGACCATGCATCTCAGATTTAACATAGTTAAACGATGCCTTTAAGGATACTTGAGTGAAATGCAGAGGACCTCCCACTGCCGCTGATATTTGATTAACTTCATGAAAATTTCATGACTTTTCGGCGAAACTTAAAGATTAACCGTCCACCCAATCTCAATGAGTAGTTTCATCGTGAGCAACAAGGTATAAAACGTTTTCAAAAAGAGGCTCAAGTAATACTTCCCTTATTTTAAAACTTATATAATCGATAGAATATATATGTATGAGGATCTTTGCTCCACTTTAACTTTCTCTTTTTACTTAAAATATCATATTTTTCTTCATCTTCAACCATAGGAACTGTCACATGAATGATTCATGTTTATGTATCACTTTGTTTTTGCTTGTACGACCCCTTGATTTAAAAGTGAATCGAGTGATAGTTCAACATCGAACACTCAATCAACACATATGTTGACGTCTAGCTTTTACGGTTAAATCGTTTTATGGGAAAAAACGATTGTAAGACATTTTTTGACAAATCTATTTTTTTTCAAACCCTTTTTAAATAAACTTCAGTTAACACAAAAAAATATATAGATTCTATACTAAAATCACGTTTTTCTTAACTATTAGGAAACAATTGTCTTGAACACGTCGCAGTCACGTTCATGTCAGCGTCACTTCAGTTAATGAGATCTACATGTATTAAGCTACAGGACAAAGATTTTTTAATCTCATTCTTTTGTATTGTATTGTATCTGTATCTTGTTATGTTTGGGGTTGCTTGTTTACAAGTTTTTAACTTATTTTAACGATCGCGGTAATCAATGCAAAACATAGTATTTGTAATGATTTCATTTTTATCTTTACCTTTTGCCAAACAAGTGTGAACTGAATTGAATCTTCAAATTTTAAAAAATCACTAATATATAGCAAGAGCATTAATTCTTGAACAAAACACTAAACAACAATACACACATAAAAATGGATTATTTTAATTACAATTTATTTTTTAAAAAGATCAATATAATAGTTGACTGTATTTACCTTCGTTTGCCAATCACTAAAATCAATAATACAAAAATATTCAAAGAAAAAACACAAAAGAGTCATTATATTGAAAAAAAAATGCAAGAATTATTCCGAAATTCACATTCACACAAATTACAGTAAGGATGAATAAGGTGGATTTGGGAAAGAAAAAACACGTTTTTTCATTCGAAAATATGACAGAAATAACGATGAGTGCGCCATATTCATTTCAAACTTCATCACCTAAGGGGGTTTTAATGCATTATTACGGCTTTGATCAATTGCTCGGTACAGAGGAAGTGATTTGTTCATTCTTTTTAACTTCAATTTGTTTCATTTTGGTATCTGTTTTTCTGAGATTTTGTTTCTAATCCTTTTTTCTTCTTCTTGTTTTTCTCTTTGTTCTTCTCTATTTCTTTCTTTTTTTTTTCTTACCATTATTCTTTTTTCCTCCTCTTGTCATCGCAAACTTTGTGCCGTGTTAACACACTGCGCCCTGAATAACGCTACCTAGAAAATACACGAAAATTAATTAGTTTGTTTAGATTTTCAATTTCCTCTGCCCCCATTTTATATGATTGTAAAATTAGGAAATAGTCTCTGCCAATCATCGCGGTTCTTTGTGTATTGGACAACGTTTATCTTTCATCCTAATCCATAATAATTCTTCTTAGATTCAATCTTTTCTTCTAGTTTCCCAATCAAAGTCCGATTTTTCATCTTTTCTTCTATTTTTCCAATAAAAGACAGAATATGCTATCCTTTTTCGTAAACATGTAAAGCACCGAAGGGCGATGGCCTGATTAAAGGGATCGTGTAACAATGTTAAACCTGAGATACACGACCCTACGTGTTATCAGTGTCTGTGATATGGTGTAATATTAAAGCCCTAAACAAATTGCGCTTCAAAATGATCAAGTAAAAATCTTTGAATGAACGGTTTTACCATACTCATTTTCCCCAATAGACTGTAGTGTTATGAAAACCGTCAGGCGAATGGTTTTCAAAATTTGTAATTCCATCATCAGTATCATCAACACCGGCGTTATGAAAATCGTCAAAAACTATTTTTAAAACTACCCTTTCTTGCGGTAAAAGCAAACTAAATAAAATGCCTTTTTTGTTTGTTGTCCTTTGAAGAAAAGAAAAAAAAACGTATTTTTTGCTCGCTCAGGTTAAGCTGGTACAAACTCCGTGATGAATATTGAAAAGGATCAACCCGGATCAGAGGTTTTAAACAAAAGCTACTTGCGAGATTCAATATCGAAGCTATGGAGAAATGCCAAGGGCCAAAATGAAATCGAGGACGGATTCTCCATGATTACGTGTCTAGGGTTAAAGAAGGGAGACGTAAGGCGTGTATGGGGAAACGGATGAGGGATAGATAGAGGAGGGGGTGGAAATGAAAGGGGTGAGGAGGGGGGAGGGGGAAATGGCATGGATTCTCGATGATTACGTGTCTGGTGGGTAAATCAGGGAGAGGGGGAGGGGTGTATGGAAATGGGTGAGAAAGGGTAAAAGAAAGGGAGAAGAGGGGAAATGGATGAGGAATAGATAAAGGAGGGGGCGCTATGAAATGTGAGGGTGGGTAGGGGAGAGGGGAAATGAGCATAGGCATATTATAAGTGAAGACAGAATAAGTGATAGAAGATCTTACAAAAGTGAAAGAACAGGGAAAATGAGAAAAGGGGAAAAGGTTTAACCAAGATTATAGTTAAACAGAGAAGAGGGAAGGCAAATTAAGAGTGATTGATAGAGGGTGTGTTATGTACGAAGATCTACCGCGGAGAGAAATGGAAAGAGAAACGGAAAATAGAGAGAGGGGAGAGGGAGAGAATAAGAGGGAGAAAGGAAGACAGCATGGTGGAGTGAGAGGACTAACAACGGATTTAGATATTAAGGAGGAGGAGGGGAGATTACATGTTAAGGGAACAGGGGAATGAGAAGAAAAAAGCGCGCACCAGAGAGAGAGAGAGAGAGGGGGGGGGAATGAGTACAAAGGTGTGTAGTGAGAGGGGTAATACGACTAAAGACATTAAGAGGGAGAGGGGTTAGTGATATGACAGAAAAATGAAGATATTAGCAGTCGAGAGAGAGAGAGAGAGAGGAAGAAGAAGAAGAAGAAGAAAAAGAAGAAGAAGTGAGAGATAGAAGAAGAAGTGAAGAGGGGGAGAGAGAGAGAGAGAGATTGAATTGGCTAGGGGAACGTTTGTGCATACACAAAACCCTTCCGATGCACATTCGTAAGACTCCCTTCGAGGCGGACTTACTTTACAGATATGAATTTCGTGTTTCCTCTCATTCTCTAATGATGAAAAACACGAGAGGATCTGCAGTCGAATCTGGACCTTTCAGTGGGAATAACTTACGACAAGCCAATAAGACCGCCTCAGGTGCTGCTAATTTTATTGGATCCATGTTTTATACTTAAACATGGCTGGAGATAAAATTCGCAAGATGCAAGTTTCTTCGGTTTCCTTGTCGTGTTGTAGCGCACAGAAACTATTTTGACGCAGTTGGGAAAGATTCTTTAACTTCAAATAGGAAAGCCTTATTTTGGAATGTCGCCTTTTATACTATTTTTATTGTATATTCTTTGTCCCACCGCTTGTTGGAGGTCGTTGGGAGCAACAAGGAAATGGTCAGATACTCCATAACTTCCTGGCTTCAGCTCAATGACATTCTAGTCCACTGCTTGATATTCAAATAATTCACCCCATGTCGTTTCGATTGCATTTTTAGCACAAGAGTATAAAGACAACTCACAAACCAGACAATGATCGAAAGTGTTCATAACTTAAATCTATTTAAGCATAGTCATTACTGAAATAGTGACATATCATGTAAATAATTACAACGGCATCTGCAGAACAATAACTTTGACTGTGCCGTTGCTTTTATCCTCCATCATCATCGTTACTAACTTGATGTAGTCCCATACTCTGTCTTTCATGGGAGAATTAAGAATGTTAAGTCCCCTTGGTTTTATAATCACTCAGAGCATTTCAATTTTCAGAGCACGTCGTTTTGGCTATGCAGAGCAGACGACTATTGATCGGTGCATTAGCCGCGATGATAGCATATCAGACTCACTATTCATTTGCCCTCGTTATAATGCAAGTAACGTCCCGCAAAACATGAATGCTTGACTGAAATTATTCTGACATTTTGAGCATCCTGAAAGGAACATGGATAGGATGTAACGTACCAGGGTAACATAGCCTTTTTTTGTTGTTACCGAAGTACGGTTTTCACTGAAATGTTCAACCGTTTGTACGAATCGATTTGCATTATGACAATGTTTATGCTTCCGCAAAATCGTACATAGGCATGCCGTTCTCAAAATATGGCTGTTTAAAAAAAAAAATTGAGACCAATATTTTTTTTTCCATTGGAAGGCATGTATGCTATTTACGACAGCCCCAAAATATTGAATCTATGTGCTTCTGCCTCCTTCTATCACGTCAAATATTCTGAAGTTTAAAAGATATTTCAAAAATATATGACCTCTACACATCTAATGTATACATTTGGCTTTTTACATCATTTCAAACACCGACATGCATGAACCTACATCAGTATTTTCTTTAAACACCTTTTCTATATTCTGGAGCCGACTGAACCTTTATTGATATTTTGCCTGGTACTACACATCAAAATCAATTTCTCATCTCTTTCGTTTCAGTTCGCCTTTATTACTCTTTTTAAATTTTGCCTTATTTCCTTCTTTTTGCCCTTTTACCAAAGAATAAACTCTCTCTTCCATATTCTCATCGTTTACGTCTTCATAGTCCCAACTCCATTTCCTGATGATATTAGTCATTAATTGAAATCAACGTGTGTGATATGTGTAGCGTAGTGGACTGCGAGTGGTAAGGCAGACGGCTTCGTGCCACGAGTGCTTAAATCGAAGAAATTCTAGTTCTGAATAATTCGATAATTCGACTTTCTTTTTCCTTTGAACTACAGGCATGCAGGACCATTAATTACCATTACGAATCATTTATGCTATACGGATTCCTCCTGCATCATCATTGACTCAGTGAGTGTGGCAATGAATTCTTAACAGTTTGTTTCTTTTCTCAGTTTTATCCAACGAACCGTTTCGGTCTTTGGAACGACGGTGGAATTTCTGATCAGATTTGGCGGGAAATAAACCAATGTAATTTTCCACTCGAATAACAAGATGGCCGATCGAAATGCGCGCTTTTACACGAGTGATTGCAGTTATGACGTTTAGGACAACGTCAAAAACGTCAAACCTCTCTTCTGCATTGCTTCCATTAAAAAATCCATAGAGCATACATCCTGTCTGCAATGCTCTTTTAGTTTTAACTACGTTAGCTCCAATGGTTGAGATGAGTTTTCTTTTGATTGGAATATTGAAAACAAGGGGGTTAAGAGACTCGATGGTAAAAAAAAGTAGATGAAAAGATCAAGAAAGTAGTAATTACTTCTCATCTTGGTCAAATACGAGTTAGTAGTAGTAGTAGTAGAAGAAGAAGTAGTAGTAGTAGTAGTAGTAGTAGTAGTATATAGAAGTAGAAGTAGTAGTAGAAGTAGTAGTAGTAGTAGTAGTAGTAGTAGTAGTAGTAGAAGTATAGTTGTAGTACTAAAATTGTTATCATTATGAGCTCTTTGAGAAATATTTTTCATCATTCTCAGCCTTGCCCTCCATCACAAAATTTCGTCGCCTTTGCTCCGCTCTATAAATAACCTCTACACCTTTGAAGTTGCTTTGTGTATTGAGACGTTCGGGTACGCACCTTTCGGCAAAAAACCGAAACAAATTGGATCAATAATCCCCTGAAAGTGTGGATGCCTCACTGGCAATCGGATGTCACTTGGTAGTTACTCGAGGTGAAGAGGAACAAATTGCTGCCTTAGTCTTCGCAAACGACGACCCCTTGACGTGAGGTAAATGCTTTACGATGTGGTTGTGTTTTCACAAATTTTGCGATGCATACATTTTTTTTGTCCTAATCTGTCCAATAATGGATATTTTGAATTTACAATAACCAATATTACTAGTGACTATTCCAATCTCTCGAGCAAGCAGTATTTCTTGTTATCAGTATTCCATTATCAAAAAGAGGGTGTTTTATTCCTTTATTCAATCAATAAGAAATAATTGAAAATCACACAAGTTTCACACAAATGAAGCTTCAATACAAGTTGCATGTACTGCATGATTATTACATGACATGTGATTTTCTCTCGTGTATTTTGGACTTAATGTATGGTATTGTGGAATGCGAACAAGCTTTCTCGCATTTTTAAGTCAATTGTTTTTAAATCATTATTTATCCAATGTACACACCAAAATACTGGCCAACTTTCTCCCCGAAGCCTTTTTTAAATTAAGATTTCTCTAATACACAATAATGAGTTAACATCTCCTATAGATAACCGATGTGTTATACGGATGCGGGCGCCGGAATAATTTGGTAAGATGGGCACAGGTTTAATAAGGGGTAATAATGATGGAAGAAATATAGTTATCGCCGTTTCCAGAAGCGTTATATGTTATCAAATTCTTAAACAAATAAAATAACAAGCGTTATGATTATCTAAGATGATCTTAAAGATAAAGTTGAGTTCTGGTCATGGGATTGCATTATGAAAGAAATGTTGTGGAATCTATCAGAAAAGGTTGATCATCTAGTATATAAGTATTCGTGTGTGTCAAAATGATAAGAAATTTGGCCATATCTTGGCAAAGTTACAAGCACTGTACACAGAATGATGTACATGGGACTACACGAGCACATGGCGAACCCCCCCCCCCCCCGAATTTTACGTATTTTATGTCATATTTAGAATATGAAGGCATTTGAAGAGCCATGCTTTTCAAGGCACATGTTTAATCTGATGTTCTTCCACCCTTGCATAATAACAATGGTAACGCTCACAAATTATTTTTTACCTCTTCCCAGAACTCAACCTTCTCTTTAATACTACTAAACTTCACTTTCTCATATTCCAACAAAATCGTCAAGATTTTAACCCAAAAAAAATCACAGAAGCAACCCCTTTCTCTTTCCCAATATCTGTTGTTTGCGCTGTCCACATTCAAAAAAAGTTCGACCGCTATAAGGTACATAACTTGTATATTGACTGGTATTCAAGTTTTACGGTTTCTGACGTTAGCAAATTGTCCATTTACGCAAAACCTTTTATGTGAGGTTCACTGAAAACTAGGACGATTTTTTAAAACATATATTCGGTAAAGTTGTATGATCTACAAGTTCATCCCCAAGTTGCGACGCAAGTCGATGAAATTGTGGAGGCCTTCATGAAGTGAACGTCCACAAACAAAATATCGTGTTTGTTATTATCTGCATTAATGTTTGAACCTAATAGGAAATATGTGAAGCAGTGTCGACACACCTACATGTACCCCTCATCTACCCCCTCCCCTCCCCATCCCTAAACTCGAATTGACCAAACATCTTTGCGTCTTTCAAATCTGGGCCTCTAAATAAATTTATTCCTGTCAGGTTCCAAGGTGGAGTGCAGTAATGATAAATCTTCAATAAAATATAAGATGTCCATCAATACAAAGACGTATCCCCATTTACAAAAGGGTGTACATTACTCCTCATTACATGTACAGGAATTATCTGAGCTTTTTTATAATAGGGCGGTGGGAGGGGAATAAACATAGTAGGCCTAGCTGCTGTGATAGTTGGTTTTATGTAGAAAGTCGGCATGAAACTTCTATTTTGCAGGCTTTTGTTGAGACCATACTCTTCCTGGATTGAATGTCACCGAGACCCCTACCAGGTCAGCGTCTGTCGAGTTAATCCATGCGGTCTGGAGATCAGGTTTAAAGGTGAACTTGAAAGACTAGTGAATCTCTTATAGAGCAATAAGTAATGACTGAACATATTCACAAGATGCTAGTGATAATACATTTGGAGATATAAGTCAAAAGGAATTAGCCGGATTGATCCCATTAACATCCCATTGCTGGTCTTGTAGTCAGTCTGAAATTCGTGTCAGATCTTTTAATGATACTGACGGCCGACAAAACTGACAGCCATGGATATAACATAATTACCCTTCTCTGTTTGCGTGTATACATTACTCTCTGTCTCTCTTTGTCTCTCTTTTTGTTGGTCTTTTTCTTTCTCTCTTCCTTCTTTCTCCCTAATTTCTCTCCCTCCACTTGTTCTCTTTCTTTCTCCCTCGCTTCTCTGTTTCACCCCCTTCCTTCTCTCTCTCTCTCCATTTTGTATTTCTTTGCCTCTCTTTCTCTCTCTTTCTTTCTATATCTATCTCCCTTTTTTTCTCTTTCTCTCCCTCTCTCTCTCTCTCTCTCTCTCTCTCTCTCATTCCCTTTTCACCCCACTTGTTCTCTTCCTCCAACCCCAAACGGTTTGTGCTACATATCTTATCACTTTGCCGGATACACATCTTCCTTGAACTTTTGTCCAGTACACTTGTCTTCTTTTCCTCTCGAATCGATCGCTTTCATTCGCGAAGCCCTGTGTTAAAGACTCTTGCAGAGATAACTCACCACTCTTTATACTAGTTATTCCATTCGCGATTGTAGATAAATACATACATGTGTACACTAATCTATAATCAAATATTTCCAGGGAGATATTTGCAGAGGTCTACAAATAAATGTGCCTTTATTGAAGAAGTAAAAAAACAGTTTAACCGATGTTGGTATCTATTTGTTTTCTCGATGTCCCATTCACTCCCCCATCCGTTTCCAATACACATTAATAGCTTCTAAAATATAAAGTAGGCTAGCCTGGAACCTTGAAAATGTTCTCTTTCCACCTCTATAGAAAATAACTAGGACATGAAATTAAAATATTGATGATAAACAGTTCAATTAAGTAGCCTCAACTCCCAACGATCTTCGATAGAATTACCTATTAGATGTACTCGTCTCATTATGCACTGCATCTGAAATATCACCATGTCTTGTAATCAAATATATGATGGCGTTCTTGTATGGTACGATCTAATTTAGATGGTCGAAGAGATTGCCCCAAATACGTCGAAATTAAACCCCTATTTAAACCTGTCTAACTCCTTTTTCACGAATAATTATCCTCATAAGAAGTCTTATTCCAGTTTTCCATTTTACACCATTTTTCTCTTCTTTTAGTGTCACTCCGTGTCACCCTCATCCACGCGTTTTGATTTTGTCATTTTTAAACTGCTTTAAACGTATTGGAGGATGTAAACATAATAGTGATTTTTGCCCATGCAGGTTTGATTATATTATATTGTCCAGTTAAGGTCTCGAGCAAAAAGGGCCAAATTTACGGTTTCACTTTCATTTCGCTCCTCTTCGTATGCTCTGATGATAGCAGTTGTTTCTTTCAGCTTCCCCACCCCCTCCCCCCAGTACCCAACGCTAAATATTTTGTCATATTCACCGCCTCCTTTGTTACGTTTTCGATTTGATTAAGATCAAATTCGTGCAATAAAGACATTCTTAAGTTTTCTTTGATCGTTACAAGGTTGATTTCTAGCTATTTGTCTTAGTATTATTTGAGCTATGGGGTGAAGTAATATAATGACAATGGGCACTTATATATCGCTCATATTGATCATGTAGTAGCTCTCATGTCGCTTTGACTGAAGTAACTAGCGCTCGAGCTTAAGTCAACCTTAAGTTGGTGGAGAATGGCAAATGTGGATTAATGTCTTGCCAAAGGACGATAATGTTGAGAGGGTTAGTGTTGGGCGACTTATCCACTAGACCACACCTTAATTTATAATAGTGTCAAATCTTGATATAGAGGGATGGGGAGGGGGGAATTGCCTATTGTTTTTACATCTTTTTTTTAAACATATTAACATTAGCTTTCAAAATGCACTTGAAAGTCCTCGTCTATTCTTTTTTTAAACGAATTACATCTAATAAACCTGTCGAATCATAAAGAAATGATATTGGAAATCACAGCAATGAAGCTATTTCATATCTTTAACAATTGTGAGTAACCTTCACATTGTAATAGACAGGCCTTGTCCTTCAAACGAATTTGATTCATGAAACCGCTACCTCACGAAATGCTATCGGAAATCACAGTAACACTGATTTACATCTTCAAAAAGTTGTGATTAGCTTTCAGAATTTATTGGAAGGTCTTCGTCCATTCATTTATATTCATTATGTTCCTTCATATAAAAATGATATTCGAAATCACAGGAACATGATTCCCCATCTTTGAAATCTGTGATTAGCTTTCAGAATTCGGTGGTGAGGCCAAGGTGCCCCTTGAAAATAATCTCAAGTTCCAGTACACCTCCCAATAAATCGCGGCCATGTAACGTTGTAATCATTTTGACAGCTCCAACGCGGATGAGAGGAGCGACAAGTTTGTAATATCATCCGTTGCCGTAGCAACATGGGATGAAAATTGTCATGCCTGCGTTCCTGACGTCGACACATATTACATACTGTGAGTGACAGGTCGTGTTGGACCAAACATATATTCGCTCTTTTAAAGAATGAAGAATAGGCTATATTCGCTTTCGAAAATACGATCGTGGCGCTGCGCTGATGTTGATCAAAGCTATTCAGCCGGCCACCTCAATCAGCTTATTTCCTTTGCCGTTGTTTGAGTTGGAATGTCCATCTCGTAATTCAGTAAGCATTACAAACAAAATAATAAAGGTCGTTAAACCTTTTTAATGTGTTGCAACTTATGAATGAACAGTGCCGTCTAAACACACGTTCCAAATCAAGCAACATATTTCGTTTAGTACATTTTCCTTGCATTTAGTCAGCGCTTCACACATTGTGTGTTGTCAGTCTACTCCAAAAAGCATATTTGGGAACCATAATTATTATATTTTTTAAAAATCCATTAAAAAGAATTAGCTACTAAGAATGACTAACATTAACAATCGACTGTTATTGAATAGCTCTTTTGGGGTAATTCTGAGATGTTTTTTTAAAGAACGGTGGTGCAACAGATTATGTTTGAGCTTGCCAGTCGATAATGAAAATTTTTAAATGCCCCCCCCCCAAAAAAAAAAATATATAAAATATATATATTTGTAAAGCAAATACTAACTAAAAACTGCAACACACTTTTAACCGTTGGAGGGCCCATGATTGCAGCGTTTAGACTAATAAAAAATGCAAAAATTTCCTTCAAAATGCGCTAGTAAAGATTATCTCGCATTTTGTGTCCCCCCC
>BEXV01000293.1:38493-56855 GCA_003118195.1 Hemicentrotus pulcherrimus | reverse complement strand
GGGGGGGGGGGGGGGGGGGTGGAGACTGATGACAGTTGGGAAGAGAGACAGAGAATGAAAGTGAAATAACAGGATCAAATAACGACAATCACTGTCTGAAGAAAAACGGCCAACAACTCTAGACTTCCCGAATAGAAAATATGTTTCAAAATATTTCTTTTGCAACTGATACATCCACTCACGTGCATATTCAGTTACAAATATATTCTATAGAAATGGCAAGTCGATGCATACATGCTGTTCAAAGAAAGGCGGTATTTCCTATAAATCAACAAATAATAGACCATGTATCCAGGGAGATGCAATTACTTGCTTATTATAGAAGATTTCCCTTTTTTAGATAATTGGAAAAGATTAATCTATTAAAGACAACTGCCTCTCCCCCTTTACTATCAGCCCTTAGAGTACTTACCCACAAGGACACCCCTCCCCCCAACCATCATCGACATCTAGAAATACCCCCTACCCTAACTAATTTGTTCCATAGGTACTGTCCAATGTGTATATTGTGGTACAAGGGAGGGGCAATAATAATATTTTTTTTTTGTATCGGGGTAGTAAGTTGTTTCGGGCTAATTGGGCAGTGGAAAATAGTCGAGGGGTGTGTTGGATACGCACAATTCAGAGAAATATACAGTTTTTATAACAAGGACTCTAATTCTCGTAATACTTATTTAACCTTTTTTTTTCTCTCTGTGGCTCTCTCCCACTCTCTCTCTCTCTCTCTCTCTCTCTCTCTTTAAAGTCTAGTTGCACTCACTTATCTTAAGACTGAATGGGTTAAACTTTTCTAAATTTGACAAAAGTTGTCATACAACAAGCCTCACTGAAGGATTCTCAAAGGTAAATTTCAAGCGATCAATTTCAGCAAAAAGGCAATCTTTTAGAAATACGAGAATTCTAAAAGGCAATCTTTTAGAAATATGAGAATTCTGAAGTGTCTAATATCCACTTTCTGCTGCATTTTATCACACCGGTTAACTTTTGACCTTTTTCGCAAGTCAGTTTAATTGGGTTACGAGGTCAAAAGCAACTGAGCTCAACTTGATCTTTGGTGTCTTCTTTAGTGCTATCTCTGACAAGGTATTGAAAGGTCCCCTGCATATCCATTTCAATGTGAAGTTCATGAATAATGTTTAAGATCAGATGTCGCTTTTTCAAACTGTAAATACTTCTGCTGCTGCTGACCTGTGACCGAATCTGTATACAAACTGTTATAAGCAATAGTTGATTTAAACACAGGTTTAAATGGATTTTCTTATTTGTCCGTGTGATTCTGTTTGAGAAACAAAGAGAGAATATCGGCTTGACATATACATATCATTTTTTTTTTTTTGGGGGGGGGGATGGGCAGTGAAGAAGAAATATTTGGGTATTAAAAATAAAAAAGAGTGTTACATAACTCCGTATTCCATAATATCTGTCTGCTTGACTCAAAAATAGTAGTTTGATATTTTTGGTAATCAACAGTCTATCACAAAGAATTGTTTTTGTTTTAATTTAAATTTTCAGTTGTTCTACATATTATTATCGTTATTATTATTATACTTTTTTTTTGTTTTTTAGGGGGGTGGGTCTTTTGTTGGTCATCTTTCTGCCAACGAATCTCTACACTAAATTTAATTTGTCACTTTTTATATCAGATACTTCTTTAAATGAGGTACATAGAGAGAGATAGCCCCCATATTCTAAAAAAAAATGGGGGCTTGGTATCAACTTGACTTGAGTTCGTCCGGTGATTTACCAAATCAATTCAGTAAATACAAGTTATCATTTTACAGAACAAAATAATAAAAGTAATTTTCAAGACATAAAACAAAAAATTAATTTTATACAAACAAGACTAAATTTTCTTGTAAAAAGAGCATAACATTGATTTTCACAGGATTCAGAGGTTGACATTTGGCACTCCACACATAAACCTAGCCTTTAGGGCTTACTTCCAATCATCGGGTCATCGCGTTCTGTTCAGTCTGGTGGTCGCATTCCACGACCTTGCGTGAAACGAAAGCGGAAGATGACGCGACCTTTCATAAAATTGCCATAGGGTTTTCACAAAGTGTCTGGTAAATTGGACCAGACCATTTGTAGAGGAAATGGGTTTATTTCATGCATATTACACCCTACATTTTGTGAATAAAGTGCCATGTTTTTACAAAAGGTCAGGCAACGCGACCACCTGAACCAAAGTGATGACCTGATGATTTGCAGTTACAAGCCGCCTAAAGTTGGGCAGCTTTTAATAATAATGAAAAAGTCTACTGCATGGGTGGTTAAGAAAAAGATGTTTGACCATTTTATTCTTTAAATATTCTTTCTTTTATTCTCGAAAAGTCACAGATCTTGTTTCATACAAGACAAATTGATGGTGAATTCAGGTTTAATAAAATACATTTTAATTTACATGAAGAATACCTATGATCATGTAAAAAGTGATAATGTTTATACAAACTAAGCACTTGCTTCCATCTAACAATGTATACTAACACACACATGTTTGGACAAGGTTGAGAAGAAAGATAATTACAAGTACCGTCAAATTACAATGATACAAGTTATTTTGTCATCAATTTTTTATTTGAATTCTTCTTATCAAAATCTGTAAGAACTGTAAGAACAGACCATCTTGATATTTTATCTGTTTGTGTAGATTTGTATCTTATAGTTTATCATTATACATTACACATTCCAGGAATGTGCAATATCGAGAGAATCTAATAATTCAAATTATTGAATCGATTACCTCAAATAGTTTTAAAATATCTTATAAAAGATAAAGACCAGTTATGGTTATGCAATTGCATTGTGAAAGAAACGTTGTGGAATCGATCTGAAAAGGTTGATGATCTAGCATATAAGTATTGGTGGGTACTGCAAGGTTCTGAAATCATCTAAATGATAAGAAATTTGGCCCAGTCTTCGTAAAGTTACAAGCACTGTACACAGAAAGATGTATATGGGACTATACATGCACGTGCACGACACGTGCGTTTATCTCTCACAGGCCAATAGATAAACTAATTTACCAAATATATTAATTAGTAGGCGGCTTCCTGGAAAAAAATGTTATCATCATGTATTAGCCATAACATATTCTTTCACATGATTGTTAATAAGAGCTTCCATTTCATTTTTTTAAATTGGGGCGTTTCCAATACTGGTCTTTACTTTTAAACAACAAACATTGTTTGTTTATTTAGCTTTGTATAAAGGAGATATTAGGCGGCCACGAAAAAGATATACTAGTTCATTACTACATGTACATGTATTGCTGGCATATTTCTAAAATAAAAACACCCTGAAGTTGGATGCAACAAGGCACATCAAACTAGGCAGCCAAACAAGCTATTTTGGTATCCTATTGCATGCTTAGACATGAGGTAAAATTCTTACTTATCTTTTTGTGAAGAAATAAGAAACTTGTCTAATGCCCAAAATAAAGAAACTGAAAGGAATTTTATGTAGGTTATGGACAAAATCCTTAGAGAATGTTCAGATTAATAAGTACACAAATTTTGACTATATGTGTATAGAATATGGGGTCAGGGGGTGTTTCACAAAGATTTTAACTCAAACTTAACTCTTAGATGGACTTCAATATCATGGAGAGCCATTTGTAGCCTTACAATGAAATTTGATAAAGCAAAAATTCAAGTATTTTAGACTTCATAAATTACACATCAAGAACAGGAAATCTTCAATGATAATAGAAAATATGAATGATTTGAATCAACATTTTATGCCTTTTAAAATAACTTTTACAAGATATTTTCAAGGATGCTAATGGCTTTCCATAATTGTTAAGTCTAACTTAGAGATAAGTTCAACTTAGGATCTTTGTGAAACACCCCCTGATCTCATAAGTAGTAATGAATACAATCTAGTTCTTGTGTCAAATCAGATAAAGTGTACCTGGTGTCAAGGGAGTTTGCGAATACAACATCAGCACTAATACACTTCTACCTAAGAGGATGGTCATTTCTCTTTTCTACTTGCAAAATTGGAATATTTTTTTCATTTGGCCTAATCTAATTGACTAATCCCTTGATCCCATTTCAATATCCACTTTCAAGGTCTGATTGAAAATAGAAATAGCCTGTTCTCCGTTTATTGTGGCAACAGGGGATTCAAGCCCATACTGAAACTGACCTTCCAAACCTGAAATCAAATTAAATAAATGACACAAATCATAATGCACTGAAGGCGCCTAACTATCATTCCAGTTACTGGATTTAATTTCATATCAAGCGTATATGCTATTATGCAGTGTGTGCACCATCTCCACACTTTGGGGAAAATTCTTTTCAAGAATTAAAACGAAAGAAATTACTCATAAATGCATTTGAAGAAGGGGCTACTCTATTCAAGTTACATTCTAATTCCATGTCAAACTGATCCATTGACGGAAAATTGCATTACAAGAGTTCTTTTTATCATTAAACTTGGTTCATTTTAGAGTATTGAGGGCAGCATCCCACTCCGCCAATGTCTATTGTTTACAGTTTCAGTTTCAGTTTTTTTGTTTGCCTTCCGGTGATCTAATTGACTAATCCCTCGATCCCATTTCAATTTCTAACTTCAAGGTCACTGATTCCTATTCTATACAACACAATACTAAAGCAAGCGTGCAAGTAATTTGTCTGCGTTATTATGAACTAACAAAGCCGCCATATGTATCTTTATGGATTTGTCGGTTCTCGGTTAATAATAACGGCGACAAATTTTGTAATTAACCTGCAAAACATCCTACATCACCATCACCATCATCATCATCAAGCGTCTTTTTTTCCACGTGGCCGGATTGGACATTTCATTTCATCCTACCACGTTTCTATTTTTATCTTTGGAATGAATGCAGAATAGGGCTCTGCCAAAGGAGAACAATCCAATGGGCAGTATTTGAACATGTATTGCTTGATCAACTGTAGCAGATCCAATAGACCCCAAAATGCCTATCAAAATTAATAAATTAATGCCAAGCCAAATCAGAATAAAAACCATTTGCAGGATCTGTATCAATATAATGAAGTCCACGGATGAGTTCACATATAAAAACAAAAGATATACATGTATATACTTCTCACAAAAATGCCACGTTTCAAAACTTTAAATCTTGCTGGCAAAATGGTTCATTGATATGTGATTGACATGTAAACAATGATTGGAAAAGATAATAAGGTGACATGAAACCAACATAGAAATGAAAGTTGGTAAGTGTATATCATCTATTGTTTGTATCTTAAGTTACAATCATAAATTTTTAATAAAAAGGAAACAACAAATAGTCTGTGGAGGGTAAAAAGGGTATTCACTCTGTGTTAAAGGACATAGGTTAATGCCTGTCTGGCTCTCTGCAGATGAAATGAAAAAGGGGGCGGGGTAATGGGAAAGAGCTTAAGAAACTAGGTGCTGAAATCATGGTGATAAAGCAACCATAACACCCTCTATCTATTGAAGAGCTCCTGTAAGTTAACTTTGATTTCATACAAACTTGAGGTAGTCAGCCAACCGTACACAGGGAAAGTTTCCTAGATTTCCAAGACTTCAGAAACCTGGAACTTTTAGCAGAATATGCACCATCAGTGATGCAATAGTAGAGCAAATGTTAAACCAGTGCTCATCCTCATTCCTTGCCGACCTTTCCCTCCATTTCTCATTGTCCTTTAAAGATGGATGACCGTGGTGGAGATAGCATCTTGTATTTGCGGGACGGCTATCGCTCCTCCTTTTCGTTCTCCTTCTCGTCAAGTGCCAGATCCATCATTTCTTCGATTCTGGTCATCTTTTCGCGAGGCTTCCCGACAAGCTCCCCCCTCGCTTTCTCCTCCGCATCGATCTTGGTCCAATCAGAGAAAGTGATGGGCGTTACCCCTGGGAGTCAAGATGAAAGAAAGATTATGCAAAACAGAGGAGTGTTACGATTCTCCCGCTGGCTTCTCGGCTGGCTGGCTAGACGCCAAGGGAAACAGCGGGAAGAGATTTTATGGGGAAAATAAAGAGCCTGTCAGATAACCTAGATCATTGCAGTGTAATCTGCATTACCAATTGATAGATTCGTCGAGCTTTTCATTGAATATTGATGTCATCACTTTAGGAGTGGCATGTTGTGTCAAGTCAAAAAACATGTGATATGTCTACCGCATTGAATCTTGCAAGGTTTATTAAAAATCTTCTTCTGCCCTCTGTCTGCCTTCTCTTTTGTTTTCAAGTATCTAGTGAAACAAATCCATAAATCACTTTCTTAAAATAATTCACGAAAACCACTTTAGTTCATATAAATTGTGATTGCACAACGAGGCAAATGCCAAGTATCGTCTAGCATACGTCTCATGATGCGACTGAGAACACAATGCACATATAAAAATAATGCCATATCAAGCTTACAGCAGATCAGGATGAAACAAAATGAAACAAAACATAACAAAAGAGAAATAAAAAAGGGTACCAAAGAGATTTGAAACTAAGTTTGGAGAGATAGAAAAATAGAAAAAATAGAAAGATAGAAAAATAAAAGAGGAGAGATAGAATGGGATGAGAAATTAAATGAACATAAGAGGACAGAGGTAACGAGAAGGAAACAAAGAAAGAGAGAGAGAAAGAGAGAGAGAGAGAAGAGGGGACGAGACATAGAGAAATATTGAAAAATGGATAAAACAGAAGCTAACAATTCAAAAAAACATGAAGCTTTTTGATGAAACTCAATTTCACAATATAAGAACATGAGCAAGGTGTTTTTTAGTGGAATTTAAAGAAAAAAAGAGATACATGCATTTTTCTTTAGGAGGGAAGGGGCAAGGGAGGGGAAAATGTTTTCAATGCATGGTGCACTGAATGTATTAGAGGTTATAACTACTGAATATACTAGTCAAGAAAAGACTAAATATCTGTTACACTTTACAGGTGTATAAAAAGAAACCTGAGTGGCATATATTGACCAATTTTCAAATGTAATGCATTCTTCAAAATTGAAGAAAGCACAGAGGTCCCGTCTGGCGTTGTTGCCCAAGTTCAAAACAACAACAACTTGTATGTTACATGTACATGTACACTTTCTGTTGCTCATAAGAGTTCAAAAAATGGCTTTTCTATACCTCTTTCCTTGAAATGACTGTAACAATATGTTTATTTTTCTTGATAGATAAAGGTTATATCATCTCAGAAAGTTACTCACCAATCTCTATGACAGTTGAAAGAAGATATAAGTTTTTTTGATCAAGAATAAATCATATCATATATTTCACGAAAAGAGGAAATAATTTGTTGTTTTAATTTGACTTTATGGATAATGGTGTAGAATGTAAGATGAGTTCAGAATGATAATATCACACACAACTGGTGAATTTAAAATGTCTGTTGTGATCCAGAAGGATGTTCACTCTGTGCAAAAGTGATAGGAGTTACGCCCTTCTAGCTCTAATAAGATGGTATGATTGATTCTTGAAAGATACATCAACAAACAGGAATACAGTAGTACTGGGGGGTGTTTCACAAAGATCCTAAGTTGAACTTATCTCTAAGTTGGACTTAACAGTTATGGCAAGCCATTAGCATCTTTAAAAATGTTTTGTAAAAGTCATTGTAGAAGGCATAAAATGTTGTTTTCAAATCTTTCATATTTTCTATTATCAACAAGATTTCTTGTACTTGATGTGAAATTTATGAAAAGTCTAAAATACTTGAATTTTTGCTTTTGAATATGTTTTATTTTAGGGCTACAAATGGCTCTCCATAATTTTTAAGTCCAACTTAGAGCTACGTTCGACTTAGGATCTTTGTGAAACACCTCCCAGGTGTATGTCGTTGTAAACAATGAGTGATTTCAAGTTGGGTGTTAGTGTTAGTGTTAAGAGCAGTCAAGAGCTCTTAAATCGAGCAAACATTTTGCTGATGAAATTAAGAGCCCGATACCGATATCAAAATCGATAACTCCAGCTGTGACGTCACCACATACTTGATTTCACGACGATGATTTGAAAATAGTACATCAAAACTAAAGATATCATGAAAAGTACAGAATAAATTTACACCTTTTTCTCTGGTCTTATAAAATAACTCATTTTACACAAAAGAATATATGAATTACCTGTTTCACATATTTTTATTTGATCGTCAGACAATAAATTGGCGTCGATCGTGCGTTGACTGTGTGCGGGGACAACACTAACACCGAACTGGAAACCAACATTTGCTTAATCCCTAGGGGTTAGTGTTAGTGAATAGGACATTTGTACGTGAAATATTAACACCAGCCACAAAGGTCAGTTCAGCAGACGACAATTTAGCAAAATCGATAACACTAGCTACCGGAAGTTGAGTATATGCAGAGGTCAAAGCCTTAACACCAGCTGATTTCCATTTCGGTGTTTGGGCTGGTGTTAGTGTTTATTAAACTCTAACACCAGCCTTAAACACCCAACTTAAAATCACTCAATGACACCTGCATGAATAAACTCAGCACAAGCTGAGCAAATGCATACAGTGCTATGTTTGCCTCTCCATGTTAATGAAAGCAAAAAGCCTAGAAATAGCAAGCATTACCTACCACCCACAGTTTTACATTGTATTTTGCTCATTGTTTCAAGCATATTTTGGACTTCTGAATTTTCATGAACTTCAAAAAGAACTTTATATCATACATAACCCTTCTATCACATTCATCTCTCTCTCTCCCTCCCTCCCTTTCTCTCTCTCTCTCTCTCTCTCTCTCTCTATCTCTCTCCCTTTCTATCTGCCTATGTGTCTCTGTAACTCCTTTGAAATTTCAAAGTACAAAATGTAGTTTAATCCCATTTTAGCTTTAATGTCAGCACTTACACATTCGCAACTCCCAAACACACATACATACATTTATTGAAGTTTTAACATCCTTGACAATGAGCTCCTCCTGCATCTAATGTATGATAATTATGCATTCAGTATATTGGTTTAATTTTGTTTATTATATTGTATCAAACCATAGTATGTTCATGAAAATGTATGATGAAAAAAAGAAAAAAGATGCAGAAACCAATAAATCAAATCAAATCAAATCAAACCAAATTAAATATCAAAATGTTGAAAATACGTTATATTCAGGATGTCACTTCTCCTACTGAGTTAATTGCACATCTATTAAACCAGAAACAGCATTTAGCATCAATATAAATAGATAAGAAAACATTATTTTTCCTTAATGCACATCTATTAAACCGGAAACAGCATTTAGCATCCAACATAAATAGATAAGAAACATTGTTTTTTCCTTCATCAGATTATTTTTAACCTCTTTAAAGTCTACAAACTGGATTCCCTTTAGTTTGCATTTTATAAACTGATTTCTGTAATAATAATAATAATAATAATAAAAAAAAAAATAATAATAATAATAATCTAATAGTCCACTCCAAATTTTATTAAACCGAAACGGAAATTCTTTTTGCCCAATTGATCGTGAGCCCGGCAGCCACTGAGCAGCGCCAGATCGACGTTGTTCTATCCCTTATTGTTGAACGCCAAACAAGGTAGCAACAACTCCCATCTTTTCACGTCTTTTGGTATGACGCATCCGGGGTTCGAACCCACGACCTCCCGGTTTTGAGGCGGACGCTCTACTGACTGAGCCAACACTCCGGTAACCTAATGTAACCTAACTTAAGGAATACATCCTGAATAGAGTGCCATGCACTATGGCTGAAACGAGAAACAAGTTTGATCGCATGATCACCCTCCCTGATAGAAAAATGCTTCCCAATAAAAGGCCTCATTTTGCTCAAAGTCAATTTAATTTCCAATTGGTATACCCCCAAGCAATAATGAAGGTCCTTTTGTTGCCTTAAATGGCCATTTCCGAGCAAAATCCCTGGCTAAAACAGTCCATTGTAGCTGTTCCTGTGCAGGACTATGCATAGGCAATAAAGTGCAGCTTTTTCAATTAATTGCTAGTCAATATGTGCCATGAATAAAATAGTGCAATCATTATTTCATTGTCCATTGCTGATACCCTTGTATCCAGGCTCCAAATTAATGTCAGCATTCATAGAATTGCACCCTCCTATCGATGCTCAAATAATTGCAACTGTCCAATTGTTTCAATTTATTAAAATGATGTTCTATACCTATGGTATTGCAAAGATTAGATAGCCAAAGCATACACAGCTCTAGTGTGCGGGTGCTTAACAATCATTTCAATATATTAACGGGTGAATGCTTCGCTGGTCTTCAAAATGAATTTTGTGGATACTAAATTGTTAATTTGTGTATTTTCCCCAAACTCAAAGCTCAAATAATGGCTTAATTAAAAATAAACTAAGCAACTTAAATCAAGCACAAGACATAGAACCAACTTTTGCTTATAACTTCACCTTTAAGTTGGCCCATTTCATCTGCACATCCTCTCGTTAGCACAGCTTATTGGATCATGTGACTTTTATTGAATACTACAATGCTAAATTATTCATGCTTTCTTTTTATAAACCTTTTTGAAGACACCCTATACTTCACAAATTCTATTTCATACACTTCAGACAGCCCCAATCCCTTCAAAAACTTTTGATTCAATTTCGGAGCTCCTAATGCACAATATGATTTGCCAGCTTCCCAATAATTCCATCCCCTGGTGATTACCCCTAACAAATTCAAGGAGTCACCATTGGAACAAATTCGACCATAATTGCGGAGCCCTCTCAGGACCTAGAGACAGGCACGGCTCCCACCTCCGAGGTGGGGAAGAAAGAATTATTTTCAAATTAGGCCAACATTACTTGAGGCAGAGATGACTTCGACAAGAGAATTACCACATGAGCCTCCCCGATGGAAAAAACATTCTACTAACACATACCCAAATGAGTTGGAGGAAACACCTAACAGACTTCTCCTCGATCGGGAGAGGGAAGATGGAGAGGGGGGAAGGAGGATGATTTCAAATTTATCACTATTTTGTCCCCCATGTACTGTGCATTCTATAATTTGATAACCTGTTGTCGCCCCGGGCAACACATCAAACAAATCAAAAATGTTTGATGAAGAAAGGCTTTGAATGGAGAGAGAGAGAGAGAGGGAGGAAGTGAAATCGAAATGGCTTCTTCTTGTTATGAGATAAGGCTTGATCAATGAAGGGAGTTCTCAAGATGATGAATAATAGTTCACTCTGAATTAAACAGTGATTTCTCTCATCCATCCTCTGGCTTGATATAAAAGAATTCTTCGTGGAACTCGTAACGCTCTATCAAGACCAGATTGTATTCAACATGGATTAAAGGTAATACAAAGTTTTGGTATGGGGTCATAAATTTGGTTCAAATGAATATATTGGAAGCATAATAGTGATTTTACAATATTCAATGATCATTGTGGCGGTCGAAATCAAGTCTAAAGTGATCAAATTGTAAATAATAATCTCTTTATGTTGTATAGCTAAATGTAGCTCCCTCTCAAGACTGATATTACTTAAGCTTTAAATCAATGTTTCTTGATTACAATCAACCAATTTGCTATTCCCATTTGAAAATTCTGAGATTTTCATGGTCGCAGCTACTACCATGGAATGGCCTTCGGCGCTATTTGAAATATTTGAAATTTACCAGGAGCACTGCCTGGTCGATTTTTGATTATTCAATTACTCGAAAGCAGAAGTGTTTTAGGGGCTAAATTTTCTTGTGCTCATAATACATCCACAGGGGCATCCATATATATCAAAATGTTTGAGAATTACTATTCATCCAATTTTCAAAATTTCCTAAAATTTGGTTTTACCTTCAACTTTATTTGTCCAGACATCCATTTTCATGTGTTTCTGACAATGACACAAGCGAGGTACTTCTATGTTGTAGCACAGGCTGCACACATTGCATTATATCTCTTTCTTTCCCAAATTATCTTCTAGAGATAGCATATCTCAGCAACACACGACAGTCAGAGTCAGCCATCATTCAATATTAACAAATTGGGGCTGAAGTTGATTTTTTAAAAGATTGTTCTGGAACGAAGGAACATGAAAAAATCAAAGATGTGCTAATGTAAAAAATAAAAATAAAAAATAAAAATAAAAAACGTAAAAATGTGCACTTCCTTTTTGATCTACCAAATATAGAAAATATTAATTTATCTTTGATAGCTTGTTAAAGATTACAGAGGATGTCAAAATATCGGACAGACAGTTTTTCAGGAGGGGGAATCAGTAATCTATCATATCAGTCAAAAGGAGAGGAATAATTGTAATGATAATTCCAGTGTCACTTCACTTATAACTCAATGTATTTTAAGTTTGAACAATGGATGTGCCAACAAGTGATTGAATGAACAACCTCAAGTTCTCACCGCCGCCTACTGCACTATATCAGACAAAATAAAATAATATTGATGGATATTCATGACTTTCGACTGTGCCTTGAGTGGGTTTCAAATGTCTTTCTTTCGATATTTCTTGAGAAATGTGATCTCTGCAATGGGAGCACAAGATACTTGGAAAGGCAAGCAAGAGTGATGTTAAGCTGAAGTGTCAACGTTGAACACTCAACATTCAAAGGCAAAAGGTGACATTTTCACCCATATCACATACAACTGAAGCTTTGCTTGAGGAAAAAAAATTATTTGAAGCATTAGAACTGATGGTAGACTTTAGTTCTGTCAAGGCATGTTGGTAAAAAGGAAACGGGTCAAAAGTTCATACAAAGTACATTGTATACATAACCTATATTTGTATATACAGTGAATGGGTTGCTTGAACCAGCAAAATATACACCAATTTAATACAGAACCTGGCCTGTTTAAATTACAACACTGACATTCATGAAAACACAAGTACTTGTGGGCAAACATTTTATTGAAATACACAGTCAACAAATTTTTACATCTGTTTTTTCTTATTTAAAGGTAAGATATTCTCCTGACACTGCTTCAGATTTATGCATAATGCCATCTGTTGCTCACAATTTCCCAATGCGTCAACAGCCGTTTCCCACGATGCATCACCAACTCATGACGTAAGCTGATGATGCTTGGGTTCAGGAGCCAGAAATTGCTGTGTGAACACCTTCAACAAAAGATGGCGCAATTGATGTTGGTAAGGTTGCCTTTAATACTTAGTTTAATATGAAATACCTATCATTTATGTGTAATCTTTAGCCCTTCCAATGTCATAGGTCATCCAACTCCCAAATCAACTTATTGCATCTAATATGTTTGAACTGTAAAGAGTTAGTCTTTATCCAGAAAATACAAAACATGTCCATAACAAGTGAATGTTGATATGATTCCACTTTTTACACTGATTTATATTGAAGGAACTATGACTGAAAAACTGTAAACAAAATGTTAATTCAAAATACATGACAATGATGAAATGAATGGTTTTGTTAACTAGTGGCAAAATAGAAATGAGAAATTTTAGTTGAAATTACATTAAACTATTTGAGAATTTCATTTTTCATAATCATGAGTAACAGAACTTGAGAGCAGGTACAGAGAGCACAATGATTTGGACACTGAATATTGTGAATGATTTGAATAAGTTTATTAAAGCTGCAATAGTGCTTTAAAGCATCAGTTCAACTAACTGCATGTGTAAAAAATAATACATGCTTAGCACCTTTTTTTCTCTCCCATGCCATTACTGAACCATTTAGTAAATAAGTATTTTATTTGAACACATGGGACCAACTGAGACTTGTCTCTAGAGAGCCCCCCCCACCCCCCCCCCAAAAAAAAAAACTTTTGAAGTCCACTCCAAATATCATTAAGTTAAACCCAAAAAATGCAAATTCTATTTTCCCAATTGATTGTGAGCCCAGCAGCCACTGAGCAGCGCTGGATAGCAGCAACTCCCGTCTTTTATGTCTTTTGGTATGACGCGGCCGGGGTTCGAACCCAAGACCTCCCAGTTGTGAGGTGGACGCTCTACTGACTGAGCCAACACAAAAAGGTATTACCGTTTTACTCCTTTAGTTAAAGAAGAGTAAAAGTTAATGCCATTCTGGCTCCAAACAGATGTACTGATATTGGTAAGTCTGCAGGCACATGCTCTTCTTTGACACTTTACCTCACAATTCCTAAAACGTTGAGCAGAGCCTAGATATGTTAGTCTCTGGTGGATAAAGTACAGAGCCTATTGTAGTCTCGTATTGCAGACACTGTTACCCACACTACAACTGCCAAGGGTGTGTGTTGGCAAACTAGATAATGGTCGGAACAACACAATATATTTTATTCATCTTGTTCTCAATTCTCTTTGGGGATTCATTTTCTATCATTCATGTACGTACAACTATCTCTTTGCAGTTTGCACAACATGGTTCCTTTGGTGCACTATCATTTGGTGAAGTATTTCCAACAAAGAATTGGTAAAGTATTTCCAACAAAGAATATAAATCAGTGTTTGTGTAACAACAAGAAATGATCATGTACTACCATGCTCTAAATACGTCAAACTGTACAGCTTAACTGCATTAGTACGAATCATTCTCTTTAGTTTCCTTGAGGTTTGCTATCAGACAAAGCTACAATCTAAAATGTAAATAGGTTAACTGGGTTCTTAATCCAACTGAAATTGAATTACGAATTTCTAATGATGCTGCAAATGCTCAATTTCAGTATACACGATACTGTTGGGGAAGATGAAGTTTTGACAAAAGAGTTTATGAATTTCTTTATGTGATATGTGTGTTATAAGATGAGACTATTAAAGAAACTTGTAATGTCTGAAACATGCATTCTAAACTATGAGTTACAATGTACCACATGTGTTAAATTTATAACTTTTTCATTAAAAACAAAAATCATTATCTTGCTGTTGTAAACTTTCTACTTCTACCTTCTTCAACCATACCCAGAATCTAATTTAATTCTGAGGAAACATCAGAAACTATGGTGTGACTTTTGCTTTGAATTTTGACATTTAACGATCACATACATGTTCTGAAACTGGGTAAACAAGACATGTTTTAAAAAACCATCATGGCCTGCAGCATTTGACACACAAGTTTAAGAAACGTTACACAAGATGACGGGGGAAACCTGGGAGAAAGCCATGAAACAAACCACAAAAAATATGGATCCAGGCAAGTGCCACTACTGCTAGATCGGTGACAATTTCCTGGCCCGTGTTTGATCAGCACTTTACCGTTGTAAGAGGGCAGATGAAGGAAAACGGGGAGTTATAGCAAACATGGAACCTACTGAATACTTTATGACGGCACTTCAAATTTGTCACACCGGCCCTTTATGCGATGCTTGGAAAAGTCAAACACACTCTAAAGCCAAATTAATGAGACGGTGGAAGGGGAAAGAATGGAAAGCGATGAATAGAAAGAAATTCGAGGGGTTGTAAATCTTGGCCTATTTTTTTTGGTAGCTGATACGATCGAGGTATGATTACTCGACTGAAGTAAATTGCTTTTTGGCTGGCTCCTAGTTCCGTTTAAGGAGCGATTGTGGAATGGTTACCTTTCTGGGTCTGTTTATGGAACATAATAAATATTAGTAAATACCATGCATCAATTCTTTACCTGAATGCTTATTCATTGATAATCTTTAAGAAGAGTTTTTTTGGAAAGAGCTCTATAATTTTTGTAAATGATGTCACGACTCATTCATTTGCAGTCATAGGGCAAGTCTTATGCAGAAAGTAGCATATAAAAGCATAAATCAAAGGGACATTTATCTCTGCATGATGTGTTTTAAACTCAGTAGTGATTAATTATTTACAAAAATGTATATAATTGGTAATCTTTAAGAAGATCATTAGCAGTTACAGAGCAAGTTTTATGCAGAAAGAAGCATGCAGCATAAATCAAAGAGACATTTATCTCTGCATGATGTTGGCAACTCAAAAGGGATTAATTATTCACAAAAATGTTTATAATTGGTAATCTTTAAGAAAATCATTACCAGCCACGGGGCAGGTTTTATGCAGAAAGTAGCAAACAGCATGAATCAAAGAGACACTTATATCTTTATGATGTGTTGGCAACTCAGCAGTGATTACATATTCATAACAATAAATACACATGTAACTTGTAATCTTTAAGAAGAAGTTCTTACAGAAAGCTCTAAATTTACAAACCATGTAGAAACATGTTCAAATGCAATGACTTGGTAGATTTCAGGTGTAGGGAAAGTGACCATTATAAAATAAATCCTGGTGCACACTACCCAATCCCACTACGATCCAATTTTTGTGAAAAGGGCTGCTAAATTTGATATGGAAATCTAAACAATGATAAGAATATTAATGGGAGTGTACATGTAGCATGGCGAGACTACACATGTACATGTTTTTCCTGTGGCCTGACTTGGGGTCAATCTTGTATAATAGGACTACAAACGACGCAACCGCAGCAATTACGTGCGTGCAACATATGCGAAACGGAAGCGTGAGGAGAACTTCCGTCTGCTTTGCGAACGCCAGCGCGCACTGACCCTGTATAGATTTTGTCGCTGACTACCTTTAATCAAGTCCATTCTTTTATGTGTAGTATATTGTCCAAAAGAAGACTTAGATGGCGTTAACCAAGCTAAACTCCCTTTAACACCCATATTTCCAGTGTGTTTATTAAACTTTTTTTTAGTCAGAACAAAGCATACTTAACCTCAAATCATAGCTAACAGCACTGCTGGTCTGAGGTTCTGGACATTTTGTTTTTCCCCTCCAAAGAAGCATGAAATCCCTTGAACTTTAGATTTAATAAATCATATGACGGGTCAGATCCTCGGTCATTGAGGCTTCACATGTTTGAATGTTCAAATTCGAACCGTGTGTACATGGCTTTATTACAGATTAATTTATAACCCATTGGCAATTTTTTAGTCGTGTAAATCTTGTAGAATGCTGCAATTTGTCAAACTGTGCTCATTAACAGTGACTTGTAAACTCCATACCTAAAAGCAGTGTCAATGATAAATTAAGAGACATTTATCTTTGATAAGATTTATTGTAAACTCAATACTGATTAATTCTTCTTCTGTTTTGCTTGTTACTGCAATCAAACTCCAATACTGGAGATAGTCATTTCAGGTGCAATTGTGGCTAGCGAGAAGTACTTCACGACTTCAGATAAATGTTAAAAGTCATTGGAAATTGTAAAGCAAACTTCTCATAGAGAGCTGTAAATCTGTGATTCATTAATCAGGATTCAATTGGTGAATTTCTTGTAGAAAGGGACATTAAGAATAAATCAAGTCATTAATCTCCATAAGATATAAACACAGTACTGATTAAATCTTCAAATGTAGCACATGTACAATCATTGGTAATCTTTATTGCCATATCATACCAGCTTTTATTAAAGGCTTGTTTACACGTGATACTAAGAAAACTGGCTACCTAACATTTTGGTTATTCTTTCCAAGCTTCATTTCACTAACTGTATACGATTAAGGTTAGGACTTTGATGGTCTTTTAAGTTCGCTTTAGGTTTAGGTTTAGGGTTAGGTTCAGGGTTAGGGTTAGGTATAATACTAGGTCCAGGGTTGAACTTAAGGGGTCTGTGAGTATAGGAAATCGACGCATAGCAATTGACGCAGGAACAAGTGTCATACAACTGAAAAACTGCCAACGGTGTAGTCCGTTTTCTGTGTTAATGATTGTAAAAAAGTAGATGTGCCAATAAAACCTATTAACATGTATGTGCAAGGAGGTAAAGAAATGTGTAGTTCATTTCGCTTTATAATGTTAATTAAGTTATAGATCTGCAAAGGATAACAATGACAATGTACAGTACATTTCATGTGAAAATGATAATTATTTATATATTTGTAATGCCAGTGCTAATAAATTCTTTACACAAACCAGAAACTTTGCAAACAAACTTGTGACTAAGTCATCAGGGTACTTGGTGGAATCAATATGGAAAGTGATGTGTAAAATAAATCAAGAGACATTTATCTCAACAAGATTTATAGTCAACTCAGCACTGATTAATTTTTCAAATAAATGTCGTCTCATTGGCAATCATTAAGCAATCGTTAAGTTTTATTGGAAAGTTGTAATTTTGTGACTCGTTTATCATCTCTGCCAAATTTATACATCTTCATACGATAAAACTATGAATTCTTCTGTGAATATACTTTGTAATTTTCTTTAAGCAAAGTTTCTTTGGAAATTATACGCTTTGGGAAACAATCATAAGCAGTGATTTTCTTTTTTATTGTGCATAGTCAAGTGCAGAATAAATTACAATCAGCAATTCATCAAGCCAACCACAATTTGATTCATTTTTATACTCTCTTTGTCTCACTGATATCCTCTAGTAGAATTGCTTCTTCCTTCCTCTCTCTCTCTCTCCCTCTCTTTCTTTCTCTGTGTTTATCTATTTATCTTTCTGTCTGTCTGTCTCTATATCTCTGTATCTGTATGTCTCATTACACCTTTTCTCTCTCTTTCTCTCTCT
>BEXV01000293.1:0-13090 GCA_003118195.1 Hemicentrotus pulcherrimus | reverse complement strand
GGGGGGGGGGGGTTGGGGGGACACATCACAAATTGTGAAAGTTCTCACACATTCCTACATGTACGGTGCAAGAGCAGCAACTCATTTATGTGAAATGTAAACAGTTTATGTAAATTTGGTGCCAACCGTAAATGATGGCCTCACCGGACATTTGAAAACTGATCATTGTGCTGAATCAGCAGATGGTCAGAGACAGCTAAGGCCAAACAAGTGGGTTCAGTGCATGTTGAATCAAATAATGTACAATTAAATATATGCGATGTTTTTTGTTTTTTTGTTAAGTCACATCAAGGAGGAATTCATGTTTACTATTTTGTTTTATGCAACTCAAATAGGTCATTGTAAACAAACATATTAAATAAATATTTTGTATTCTAGAATGGGATTTTACATATATATTTAACACCTTCAAACAGATCTCTAGATTCAAGGGCATGTACATGTGAACAATCACTTTCTCTCTCAATTTGTGCCATAAAATAGATGACAAGCTTTCATAACATCAAGGGAAGGAGAGGTGCAATTTCCAAGGTTTTATTTGAGTTAAATCAATACAATTAGTCAGGTCTGACGATTCATTAGTACTCATTATTTTCACCAGGAGCATTTTACAGTCCAATTTCCTCTAGATATCTGTGTCGTTCACTCGTGCCTTTCTCTCTCTCTCTCTCTTTCTCATACCTCTGGCATTTAGAAGTTAGGATTACTTTGGGGAATTTCTCTTTTCTTTCCCTCTTGTCTCTACAGTATGTAATTTTTTTCCTTGTTCATCTTTTTCTAATTTATCTCAATTATTTCTAAACTTTTTCTTTCTTCATCTCATCTCATTAGGTTTCTTCATGGTGTGCTTTCCAGAAATTTCATTTTTTCATTGTTCTTCCCTTCTTTCTATTTTCTTCTAGCATCATCTGCAGCCATTATTCTGTAATTTCCTTTGGATTGTATTTATTTCCACAAGAATTGCCTAAGTTGGTGTATATGTTACTTACCGGTACTTTCATTTAAATAAAGAAAACACGACAAATATTACATTGTATGTTGTGTAATCTTACGAAACACACATGAAAACAAAATCTCCCATCCTTTACATAAGTGTGGTCAACACTTTGATTAACTGTAACATTTAATCATTAATCATAAATTTGATAAATTAGAGTTTGGCTTGTATTAATATTACTAAAAGGTATACCTTTGTGGTGCGTCCCAGAAAAAAAGTAACCGAGAATTATCAATGTTTTATCATAACTTAGTCAAGTATAATTAATACATTGTAAATGACACATATTTGGAAAGCTTAAACCCTCCTCTTTCATTTGATGCAACTCATATGATGCATATTTCAGGCATGAGTGATTAAAATCGATTTGAAGAGAGGAAACCAAAAAGTCATTTGGCTGGCGATATCTGAATTTCAAGGAGGAAATCACATTTCTAGAAAGTTTAGTTTCTGCCCTTCCATATGACACCTCAATCAGGAAAAATGAGCAAGGAATGACAAAGTTCTGTTTGTTTAAAGTAGCCCTTACATTTTCATAATTTCAGCAAAAGAATTTGTTTTCACTGGCTGCCTGCCGTAGCAAAAAGCAGATTTGACAAAGGATACAACTCTGTTTCATTGACAATCAGCCATGCATGAAGTCTTTCCTCTACGGCTGATTGTCAACGAAACGGAGTTTAGCCTTTTGTTAATTACGTTTGATGAAACGGCAGGCAGCCAGTGAAAACGAATTCATTTAATAAAATTATGGAAATTATGCAAGCACTAGTTTAAACAAACATAACTTCGTTATTCCTACCTCATTTTCCCTGATTGAGGAGGATCTAAGCTTTACAAATATGTGTCATTTATTAATCATAATTGTGTTTAAGTTATGATGAAACATCGGTTAATTCTCAGTTTCATTTTTTCTGGGACGCACTGTATATTGGCCAACATGGCTTTCTTTCAGTTTAAGATAAAGGTATTATGTACATTATACATACGATGAAGGTTGATTACACGATTGCTTTTAATCAGCATTTTCCAACCCTTTTGAGAAATAACAAGTTGCGCGTCACCCTCCCGAATTCAGTTTACAAAATTAATTTTTCCATCACTCTGGTACATGTCAAGTGCCATGTAAAAACATACGGACACATTTTGTTTATAAAATAACAATTTTAGTAAGAAAAAAAAAACACTACCGGTAGATACTATATGATATGTAATGCATGGGGACATCTTGATGCCCAATAAATAAATACCAAAGAAATACATTCAGTCAACTTGATGCACGAATATGAGGATATTCGGGCATCTCGCTGTCAAAAGAGATATTCTGGGACTGTGTTGACTTATCATGTGGATATTAAGGCAATTCTCTGCCTGAATTAATACCATTTTCAAATGTTCTTCATCATACACAGCAGTTTCTATTCTTATTTTTTTCATGAGATCAGCATTTATTTCATAGTGGATGCAAAAATGATTTATGTTTCTAATACATTTTTCTTGTGGCACTTCTAGAGATGTCCTGTGATGAGAAACACTGCTTTAAATAATAAACTAGACCAGACACAAAAGACCAGAATCATGATGATATCGGCAGTATGGAATTCTTGCACCATCTTCTATAAAGGTAAATTTCTCCTCTGAAGATCTTCTGAAGGTTATCGCAGTAATTAGGAAGAATTGTGGATCATGGTAAACCCTTGATTAATACTCTTGTCACCTATATGCTCAAATTCTACCCCCCTTTTTTTTTTTGCCTACTACATGTATCTACTTACATTAAAAATATTTTGCAAGCTGCAAACTCATCGACTATGGGATCAATGCCAGGTTAAGTTTTTGATGTTGACGCCGTCAAAACGGCGGCTATGTCTGGCTTTTTGCTACTCAGGCGAGACAAAAATACACATACTTTTGCATTTAAAGCATCATGTACTATTTCAATTTTTGCATCAAAATATTTACTTCATAGTTATGTAAGGTAGGGCTCATGTGCGGTGGTACATGTACCCCTCTTTTCCTTCATGCCCTGGCAGTGTGGACTTCATTTTCGTCAATATGCAGACAGAGGAGATTTTCGAATTGGGAGCTGATGAGTTAATGAGAGCCTAATGGGCTGTTTCTCAGTCTGAGGATCTCCAGAAGCTCTCATCCACCATGTCTTGGTTTATGGACATTATGTTGTACTGTTTGTACCTTGCATTACCTTGGACCCCTCTAAAAATCAGCAATATCATAGTGTTATTGCTGAGCAGGGCTTTCCATCTCTGCTTATTATTATGTATATATATTTTGATTTGAATGTTTCATGTTATTCTTTGACACGGAAAATAAATACTACTACTATTACATTTCCAAAAACAAGAATACAAAGACAGCTGTACAATGAGAGGCATTGGACCAATTCACTGGATTTAAACAGGGCTAAAGGTGATTTACTGAGTATTTTTAATAGCAGAAAACAGTTTCGTCTATTTGCTGTTCCCCGAGCAGGGCAGAAATCTTTGATGAAGAGTTGGATTTGGAGACCAGTGTAATGAAGTCAAACGTGGGAGAATGTGACCTATATCAAGGCATAACTGATCTCAGACCTCCTGTCTTTGATAGCCTAGCGCATTGGCATGACTAAGGCAGTAACACTACCCCCGAAGAAAGAAAGCATTTCTTTTTTGCTAAGCATTATTTAACACAAGAGAATGCAACAGCGAGTTAAACCCAGAGGATATCTGTTTACACTTTGGAAAGATGGCTACCGCCTCACACGAGCCCTATTTATAGGGGTCTTCACCTCATTTAAATTAAGCCTTTCACTTCTCCTAATGACATTGTTTTTAGACTATTTGAAGATTATTAAAAAATCATTCAACATGTATATACAAAGTAAGTTTGATCTCCATTCCAGAAGCCCACTTTACAATTTTACAAAATGAAAGGGCGAGGCTTAAAGCTCTAGACAATCCGTCTAGTAAAATGGGTTTTCATTGCTCTCTATGACACTGTAGACTATTCCTTGAAAAACTGGGATGGCAGAAGATTAAATTGTAAGAAATGTCACTGAGAGCAATAGAGTATCATTTTTCACTGACAGTTCAGCAAATCCAATCCATATTAGGATGCACAGATGACCTTTAGAGATTTGGTTTGTTGTTGACTATTCATTTGCTCTACTAACACTTTATTTATCAAAGGCTTTCTTTCATCAGAGATATAGGTTTTAGAGTTAGGTTAGATTTACTCTTAGGGTTAGAGATCATGTTTGGGCAAGTGTTCAAGTTAGAACTTTGTTTAAAGGCATTGTTTAACAATGTTAAATCTGAGATGCATGGCCCTTATCAGTGTCTGTGATATGGTGTATTATTAACCGTATCAGACATCTGAGCAGGGCAATTTTAAATGTTGTTGCCCTTAAGGTTTGATGGATAAGCCAACAAAACTACAGGGGAAAAAAATATTACTGACCGCTCAGAAAAGTCAATGGGAATGGTGTGTAATTTGTTGGTCAATACGGTTATACAGTAAACCAATGAACAAATATTATTGCCCGATCTGAAAAGTCAATGGGATTTTGTGTGTAATTTGCCGGTCAATACGGTTATATAGTAAACCAATGAACAAATATTATTGCTCGATCTGAAAAGTCAATGGGATTGCGTGTTAAATTAGTGAGCAATAATATAGAGCCAGTTGTAATTTACATCGCGCTTGAGCTACTGTTATTTACATTGCGCATCGCATATAAGAAAATGCGCACTTTGCGCGAACTCTATTGTGACGTAACAATCACACCCTAGGCACACTGTTTGCAGTGTATCAAAAATTTGTCAAACACTGGATGCACAGTGCTGGTTTGACAATATTTTTGCAACTTCTAATGTTAGGAAACTCTGTGCAGTGTAGGCTACATAATTTAAGAGTATAAGATAGTATGAGTTTCTTGTTTGCTCTTGATGTCTGATGTGGTAATATTGACTGCCTAATTCAGGGCAAGACAACTTGTCATATATCACCCTCACCTTCGGTTCGGGCTATATATGTTGTATTGCCCAGAAGGCAGTCAATATTACTTAAATATTGAAGCCCTAACAAAATTGCGCTTCAAAATGATCATGCCTCAAAAAGTAAAAATCTTTGAGTGACTGTTTTTTTTTTTTACCACACTCATTTTTCCCAATGGACTGTAGTCTTACAAAAACTGTTAGGAAAATGATTTTTTGTTGTTATAGATATCCGATCATAAATATTGGCTTGTAAAAGTCATGGGCTTCCTGACTGACCTAAAGGTTTATAATTATCAGGGGCGGTGAAGTGAAGTCCACTCTGGGTGAAAGACAACACCCATTATTGGATAAACACCCAAATGGTGTCGAATTCCCCATGAAAACACGCTAACATGAGCTTTTTGTGATATGTGATAAAACAGTACCATACCTGGAATGATTGACTCAAGTCCAACAAAGTGTTCTGGATTGATGAGAGTCCGACAGTCTGGCAGCTTGATCATTTCTCTCAGTTCTTTGATCGTAAACGAGATGTTGAGAGGACCTCTCCTCCCCACGACATGAACCTTCTTCACTTTACTCTGCTTCAGGGCTTCAATGGCATCGGCAGTGATGTCAGTTTTCTATTGTGAAATGTGACAAGAGATTACAAAGCATTTGTCCTTGAGAAACATATCTTTGATTATGTTTCTTTCTTTTTTCTTCATTGTTTTGTCTTGATACAAGTAATATTCTATACTATCCAGTTTTTAAATTCATTAACTTGTATTTAATTTCAAAAAATACAATAAAAATAATAATAATAACAAAAGGTGCTTGTACAGTGTAAAGCGCTTTTCACCGAAGTCTCTAAGAAAGAAAGAAAAAAGTCCCAGAAAAAGGACTAAGTTTTATTTTAGCCTAGTCTCTCTTATCATGATGCAGCAGTTTGCAGTACACATGCTTACAGGACTTTTTTATGCCTTGCACTATCATCATCATCATCATCATCATCATCATCATCATCATCATCATCATCATCATCACCACCACCACCACCACCACCACCACCATCATCACCACCACCACCACCATCATCACCACCACCACCATCATCACCATCATCACCATCATCACCATCATCACCACCATCATCATCATCACCACCACCACCACCATCGCCTCTACATCATCACCAGCACAGCCACCATCACCTTTAATGACTAACCTGTAATATTTCTAAAGGAGTAAGCAGAATTCTTGCTATATCTAAAGCAACATTACCGTGGCCTATCACTACAGCTGTGTCTGTATCCATCATAGGGTTGAGCTGCATAAGAAAGAGAAAATCACTTTATATGCATAGAGCAAAACTATTACAAAAACAGTGTAATAGGTACATTGTAGAAATGACTGTACAGTGTAGGTGCAGAAGAAATAGACTTTATTACATTAATGTTTGGGTTTTTTTTAGAAGAAAGTACATAAAAACTAATGCAATAGAGAGTACTGAGCGATGCACAAAAGAGGTCGGGTTCTGGGAAGAGGTGAAAAATAATTTGTGAGCGTTTTCATTGTTATTATTCAAGTGTGGAAGAACATCCGAGAAAAGGTGTTCCCTTAAAAGCATGGCCAAATGCCTTCATATCCTAAATATGACATGAAACAGCTTAAATATGACATACAGTATAACAGCTTAAAAATGAGAAACTCATTTTTTTTTTGCCACATGTTTATGTAGTCCCATATACATCTTTTGTGTACAGTGCTTGTTACTTTTACCCAGACTGGGCAAAATTTCTGATCATTTTGATGACTCCAGAACCTTACAGTACACACCAATACCGGTACTGATATGCTACATGATCAACTTTTTCTGATCGATTCCACACAGTTTCTTTCACAATGCAATCGCATGAACAGAACTCAATTTGATCTTTAAACCAAATCTAGGTTATCCAAGTAATACAGGAATATACCATCAAACCAACACTTGTTGATTGAAGCAACTTTGCAAATATTATCCCCTTTGCCTATTAAATTTTGACTAAGCACATATTTGCTCCCAACACATTGCGTATAGAAAAACCAATCGGTTCTGATATAAAGCCCAAGGGGTGACAGAATTCAGAAGTCAACTGATGAATTGCCCTTCTAGTGAAAGTGAACATGTGCATATCCACAGTACAAATAAAATCATGCTGGACTCTCATCTAAACAAAATAAAAACACAACCATTTAAAACATTACAAAGGTTGCCTATTGCTTGTGACATGTTCTACTCGGTACTGACCTTTGCATGATCTGGGAGTCCATTGTACCAGCCAACAAACTTTCTAGCAGAGTAGAACCCTGGTAAATCTTCTCCCGGTACATTCAGCATCTTGTCACTTTCAGCACCATAGCTCTATTCATAGTTTTTTTTACAAAAAAAAGTAGTAAGTTATTAAACTTGAATAAAACTGCCGTCATTCTAGTCTATACATTTTTCACATTTACTCTGGACAATAAATTTGGATCTAAATCTTATGCTGGGAAATTTGGGAAGTTATTGTTTAGTGGATAAGTCAGTAGATTATTGACCATGTAATTCATGATTTGAATCCCTGTGACTGAAACTTCTATCCTTTGGCAAGATATTAACCTACATTTGTGACTCTCGAGTCAGGTGGACCAAATAGGATCTCAGTTAGAGGTCATATCTTTTATGCTAGAGTGCTTTATCCAGTTGGAAGAATAATCTAGCATTTTGTCTTTGCATTAACTATAGTAGCTTTACAATATACCTCTATAATCTTTCAATACTTGATACTTATACTGTACTTGTAATAAATAAACACATGTGAGTTAGCTCTATAATTTAAAAATTTGTTTTTCATTCATTGAAAAGGGGAGAAAAAAAAGTAGGTATTCTATTAGGTGGTCTATGACTTTCCTAAACCATAACAAAGAAAAAGGCAAAATATACACCATTTCAGGTTCATACAATTACAAATATTCATATAAAGACACATGCTTCCATACATATACATGTATTTCTGTACACCACATAGAAATATAAATGATGGAAGCTTACCAATACAACAGCACTGTAGGCATCTAAGAGTTCCTTGACCTGTATATCTTTGCCTATGCTGACCCCACCTATAAAGTTGCATCGACCGGCTGTGGCGAGTGTTGTAAACTGGTTTATGACATTCTGTAAAGAGGACAAAATAAGAGGTGAATGTAATACAAATACAGCAATGCATAGCAAACAAAGATTGAATACTCATCATTCTCATTCATGGATACTCATCTAGTACCTTCAGTGATCTTCACTCAAAACTCATCAACTAACAAGCTGGCAAAATGCAGCTTTCTCCTCTACTGCCTCCAAACTCTGGAACAGGATCCCTTAACTGAAATCGTCAGTGGAATCTTCAGTAGAATAATTCAAACAGAGTTTGAAGACATATATTCTGAAACCCTATATGCACTCATTGATCTCGCACTGTCACTGGTTGGTAATTTGTATATATTTCAACTCTAAAACTGACTCATAGGTGGCATCTCAAACCACTGTATATCCATTCTAAAAGGTGCGAAATAAATTGCAACTATTGTTATTATTATTAATTTGAAAAGTAGAGGCCCTTGCAGATTATTTAATAGCCTCAAACAAGATCAAATGTTGTGCCAAAATTTAGTACAAGTTTACCTTATAGTTATAAATCTTATACAAAATTTATGAAAACATACTTATTCATTTTGAGTCTGCTATTGATCACATATCATCCAATCGCTGGATGGTGCATAACCTTTTGATAAAGAGAGAACTTAATTTTGATTCTGGTCAATATTCAATCTCTCTAAGACAGCACCATGAAGTAACACACATTCATTTGGAGCAATTACAGTGAATTTGTTTTCCTTTCATACCGAATGTGTCGAGCTTATAATTATTACCTTTACGTCTGGATGATCTGGTGCCACGCCATACCTAACAAGGCCAAAGGGTACTGGAAGACGATCGTAGATGTCTACATGTAATGACTTGTCACCCTGCAGGGAGGACAAGGAAAGAAACCAAACATATTGTTTAACTGCATTTATAACAATACCATACACAGATGGACAGAGACGGAAAGATGTCACCATTTATGATTAACATACATGTACTTCAGAACTTCAATTCGAACTGCAATTGATATCCAATTCAACCAGGATTAATCACAAATTATAAAGCTTATATGTAGCATATTCAAATAAAATGGCAGCCATATTGTTTCCCATACATTACCATTCAACTAGGAATAACAAATGATCAACATTGGAAAGACATAATTTTAAATGATAGTTTGTCTGATCCATGGTTGCTATGTCAAAATCCTCATGAAAACCGGTGATAATCTGACTTCTAGAACATCAATTATTCAGGGATAACTGTTGGTTAACTCCAATGAGCATCAAAAACCATCATTTTGGAATCCCAATTATGATGTATAATAGGAAGCATGAGGCCTGAAATCAAACACTGGCCTAAAATAGGCAATTTTTTTGTATCATAACCAAATTCATGCATGCCTTTGTGAAGCACCTTTATATATTATTTCATTCACAGGTCTGTTAAGTCAGAATTCAAATTGCATGTACATACATGTACATTGTTGCTAGGTAGGACAACAGGTATATATATGCAGTGTGCATTCTGACTATTGAAATACAATTATTTGTAACAGTTGGATGAAATGATTTTTGAATAAGCATAAATTTGATTACATTACTAAAACATGGCCTATTGTACCACAAAGAAGATCTCACCTTGAGCAGTGACTGTGCTGTGTAGAATCCTGCAGGTCCACTGCCAATGATGCATACCCTAGGGGTGTTTGCAGACTGGGAGGACAGGAGCCGGGCTGGGTGACTGGACTGGTGAATGCATGCCGGACATATCAGCCGACTGGAAAGGTATCTACGCAGTACCCACGACATATTCTAACTAAGAGATCTGGAGACAAAAGGGAAAATGTATACGATGATAAGCCTCACAGCCTACTCTCCTTTCGTGCTACTACGTTGTCAATTGAACTTAAGTGCATTTATGCACCAATTTTTCAGCCGGGATCAAAGTTTTGAAACATTTTTTATTTAGAACACAGATGCATGATTGCATTTTTTCTCCAGTCATATTTAATCATGCTGATTTAGTTCGGCTAGAATTAAGATTTGTGAAAAAGCACAAATGCAGGTATGCAATGAACATCTGCATCATAAATACATGACGTCACAATTCGGTTCCATTGCAAAAAAAACGCAAGCCCTCCTAAGATAAGATTACCGGAGTAAAAACACAGAAAGACATAAAAAATGATAGAAAAATAAGCTGAAATAAGATGAAAGGTAGATGAAATAAGGAGAAAAATATAGAAATAACATGAGAAAAGAAAAGAAAAGGGATAAGGAGAACCAGACAATTCAAAAGGATAAAAAGAGGAGATAAATGAGAAGAAAAAGAAGAGAAAAAAACAAATATATATAAAGAGAGGATGATGGAAAGATAAACAAAAAATAACATAAAGAAAAATAGACGAGAGAAGATACTTAAACACACACATGCATAAGGAATCAGAGAAGAAATAATGAAGGAGAAATTTAAAAAATATACATGTAACAGGGATAGTTTCAAAGAGAAAATGAAAGGAGGAAACCGAATAAAGAGAAAATAGAAATGGAAGATAAAAGAATAAAAAGGAAACATACAAAAATACAAGAAAAGAAAGAAGATAAAAAGTGAAAGAAGGAAAAAAGAAATAGATAGATAGATCTCCTACAGGGGGATGATGAAAGGATAAAATAAATGAAAAAATTAGGAAAAATAAAATGGTAGGGTAAAATAATTAATAAAATAAGGGGAGAAAAGACACACGATCGCGATAGAACTACCGTGTGAGTCAAAAAAAAGTTTACACCTAGAAAAAGTGCTGTAGCTCGGAACACAAAACCCGGACCCAACGGCCCGGCAATTTTCCCAATTTCTTAACGGGACCTGGAAAGGTCCGGTAACCCGCACAGAGTTGGACTGAAGTAATATTGACTAGATTCGATTTGAAAGCTATTAAAGGGATCGTTTAACAATGTAAAATCTGAGAAACATGGCCCTACGTGTTATCAGTGTCTGTGATATGGTGTAATATTGAAGCCCTAAAAAAATTGCGCTTCAAAATGATCAAGAAGTGCCTCAAAAAAGTAAAAATCTTTGAGTGACTAGTTTTACCATATCCATTTTCCCCAATAGACTGTAGTCTTATGAAAACCGTCAGGCGAACGTTTTTTTTTTAAATTTGTAATTGAAATTCTAATCATAAATATCTTGATAATCAGACATGCGATCGGCTTGTAAAAGTTGTTGGCTTCCTGTGTGTGTGTGTGTTTTGGGTTTTTACAGACGTGTATCAATCAGGTTTGATTATTTACGTCTAGGGACCGACCTTTAAACGTCACCATCCGAAAGACGTGACTCAGTTTCAAACCTGTGTCCTCAGCTGAATCAGTTTGTAACTTCCACTTTTTAGCCGGATTACAGGCGCACGCCACAACGCCTAGTTAAACGCCTAGTTAAACGCCACATCGCCTAGTTAGTTGGCTTCCTGACTGACCCAAAGGTTTATAATTATCATTGCATCATGAGCTAAATCCAGAATTTTGTTTCAGAATCTGAGACAAAGTTACCGGATCCCTTTAAAAGGCTAGTACAAACACATCTTGTGTGACCTACCGACCTTGTCCTGAATAGAGGGCACATCACTACATTTTGTTTATCATATGTTGTCTGATCTGTGGTCCAGACATAAGTCCCAGGTCAGCATACATTATTACCCTTAATCCACTCAGAAAACCACTCCCTAAAAAGATGAAGCATAAGGCCAGCTACATGTACTATGTTTTTAGAGCTCCGTAGGGGCAGCAAAGTCTTGCTGATAATTATTGTTTTTAGAGCTCCGTACGGGCATCAAAGTCTTGTCTATAATTATTGTTTTTAGAGCTCCGTAGGGGCAACAAAGTCTTGTCGATAATTATTGTTTATAGAGCTCCGTACGGGCAACAAAGTCTTGCCGATAATTATTGTTTTTAGATCTCTGTAGGGGCGAACAAAGTCTTGACGATAATTATTCTTTTGAGAGCTCCGTAGGGGCAACAAAGTCTTGTTGATAATTATTGTTTTAAGAGCTCCGTAGAGGCAACAAAATCTTTTTGTACATTACAAGTCGGGGTTGACTTACGATCGCTGTAATGTTACGATCGCTGTAAATATTGTTGCCGTGAACGGTTTGATTTTGAAAAGGGCATTCCGGCCAGTGAGAGGGGCATGGAGGCAAATTGCTGATTGCCGGTGGGTAATTCGAGCCCTGGAGTTACTTCTGACGGTTTTATTGTGATGAAAGATAAGTAGATAACCACCAATGAGCTATTTAAAAACTTTTTTTTACTGCCAGGTTTTGTTACCGAGTTGATCTAATTCTGGCTACAGTTCGGCCCGGAAGTGGTCCGGCCCGAAATGCTCAACCCGGTGGGTTAGAACCTGGTAAGCCTTCCGGGATACAGCACTACCTAAAAAATTGCTAATTATTTGTAAAATAATCTATGAACAGTAAATTGTTATACATCTTATGAAAGAGTGTTTTATCCCAAATCATTTGGTACCATTCTTGTGTGGTATGTGTTCATGCTTGGATGAACAGGTGGCATTGTTTGCAAGAGTGCTAAAATCGACTTGCGCCAAAGTGATGCCTGCGGTATGTACATGTATTATATTGGGAATAGCAGAGTGAGAGAATGAATTGAATGTATCAAATGAAATGCATTGCATATGTTTTTTTGCAAAGGGCAAAGTCACACACAACCACACACACGCGCACAAATATTTGTTGATATTTGATATTTGATATTGGATATTTGATATGTTTGGCATGATTAATTTTGTTAGGGATGATCATGTTATTTGGATCTGCAAAGACCGAAGTAATACCCAAATCCCAATTGTTTTATTCAAACATCACATAAGCAACAAATGTCTCCTGTTCATCCAGGAGTGAACACATACCACACAAAAATGGTACAAAATGATTTGGGATAAAACACT
>BEXV01000292.1:246361-257246 GCA_003118195.1 Hemicentrotus pulcherrimus | reverse complement strand
CCCAAAAGAAAAATATTGTAATATCAGCCATTTAAAGTGCTACTGTCAGTAATATAACCCTGACAAAATGTGCTTAATTAAAAAAAAAGAAAAAAAATGAATAGCCTGAGAAATATAAGGAGGGTTCTCAACACATTTTCTGTGTAGGTTTGCTTTAAACAAACACATTAACCATGTAGGACTGGTCTAATTTTCTAGTGATAGATTTTTTTGCTCTCATGATATTTCAAAACATGTCTGTGAAAAATACATCATTCCATCATAGGAATATATAAAAGTTCAATAATACAAGGTCATTATCCTGGTCTAAGGAGTGTGTTTAAAAAATGTTGTACTCTATTTGGTGTTTGTAACACCAATCAGTCATACCCTAAATTACTATACTGAGAGACAGAATGGTATTAGTTCCATGTACAAATTATATCAGTGTTTGTGTTAATGTCCTTCTTGCTCTCACCAAATGAATTATTCAATCTAGGACCGCGAGCCTTGCGCCTGCTTTCCGCTCCTCTCCTCGGCCCGTCGGGGCGAGACGAGGAGCTTTGATGGATCCGAGATAATTTCATGTAGCATAATTCAACAATTGATTCCAATCTACTTAGATCCAGGTACCTTTTCTGGCGGGGAGACGCGTCCTTATCCTCATAATTTTAGCAAATTACCGTGACAGTATTTTGCACTTTTGACTCTTACGTCAAGTTCAAGTTTGGGCTGGGTAATGGGCGATTGAGAGGGCCAGCCAGCCATGATCTCATAAACCCCCTATAACTTGATTGATATAATAAAAACAGTTATCCATGCTGGTTCTCTGATCTACCTATGATAGTTCAGCAATTCCCTGTGGCAGCTAGCCTGGCCCAGAGTGTGTCGTTGCTTGATCTACTGTAAGACCCCTTACCTAGTACATTCACACTTCTGTGAGCTGTATGTAGGTACATCTTGCAGTAAGTACCACATAGATTAGATTGATGTGGCTTGAATATCAGGCGTTAAAAAAAATGTTGTATTGCCCTTTGCGACCGACCCCCAAAAGGAATAATTTATGTTTGGCTTTTTAATAAAGTCTTTTTTTTAACCATTTTTTAGACAAAAAAAAAATGTATTTTGTTTGTTTAAATATGATATAAAAGCATAAAACCATCAAATTATTACCAAATTCTCACTCGTCTTTGCCCTAGTTTAAAAAAATCCTGCTATCGTAAAGAAGTAGACCCGGCCTCGTGTATTTCTATATACCATGCACTGCACCAGCTAGAAACCAGCGAGATTTGTGCAATGTTCCCGTTTATGAGTTTTGGGGGGCAACCGTTGCTGTTTTTAGGGGGGATCTGAACGACCGACCTAGGTTCTGGCACCTAAAGGGTAATACATCATCTTTTTTTTAGGCCTCATTGCTAAATGGATATTTACTAGATCCTGCATGGCCCTGATATTACCAAGAAAAAAATATTCCTTTATTTTGAGTTTGCTTTGATTTTAGTTCATAAAAGGCAATTTACCTGCAAATCAATTCAATTCAAGGAGATGCGATGGCTGAGTAGTCTTGTTACCGGGAGATCCCAGGCTCAGAACCAAGGTGATGCCCTAGTGCCCTTAGGTTAGGCATTAATCCTCATTACCAAGTTCCGCGGAGAGGACTTAAAGCCATTGGTTCCCTGGTTTTTTGCATACACATTCTTTCTTAGCAGTCAGGCAAAACAAACAGACCGTTTAACCATTCAACCACGCTGAAAAGAAAATGTTGATACTTATGAAGTCTTGGAGTGGAAGGGCAATTTATTTACTTGCAGTATAATTAGTGAAAACTTCATGTTTTCATGGACATTATCATTTAGTTTTCAATATCTGATATAGTTTTCAACTTTACCCACCCCTTCCCATCCCATACCCTGGTACATCATATGCCCCTCCCCTCATCCACCACCCCCCCCCCAAAAAAAAACCTCTTGCTCTGCCCCTGTATTGCTTGAGGGTTGTGATATATGGGGCGAGATCAACATTTATCAAGCCAATTTTGTGGTGATCCAAATTTCTGAGTTGGAATAAGAAAAAGAAAATTGTACTTGTTAAAGAATGAACCCCCTCCCTTTCTTGAAAATGAAAGTAACCTAACTGTGGGTTAGTCTTAATAACTAGACTTTTTTTTGATTAATTTCTTTAAATACCTGCTGACGGAGCTGATAGATATATGATAGACTTTATGATAGAATTTACCCATATTCTACAAAATGAATGAAATTTCAACAATGGTAATGTTTTTATTGTTATTATCAGTTTCATCTCAAAATTATTTCATGTTAGTGGAGCGAGGGGCTCTGTTTGGAGGAACCTTAGTGAAAACTAGTCTTACCTCATCAGAGTTCATCATCGAGCTGAGCGCGACCTCATGATGACCTTGTACTTGACTTAATGGATCCCAGATGTTGGTAATCATTTCTTGCAATGAATTCATTTCTATTCTCAATTCAAGAAAATTCTGGAGTAAAAAATGCAGTTCATTGCCAGGAGTTGGTCAATTTAAGCTACCATATTCTCATTTCAGGACCCTACATTAATGCAACATTTTTAAGGTCATTGTAACCCAGTCACATGCAAGTGATATTAAACTGTCACATTTTGGGGAATGGTCCAGATTCCCTCATTTTCATGCTGTGATATGATTGAATGATGACAATAAAATTTGCATTTGGCTAAAGTGTTCTTGCTGAGAAAATGGCTGACATTAACAAAATTGCGAAAGTTATAATTTTCAAATGTGGCCTACTCATTAGTATATTGTATCGGCCTATAACCTGTATAGTTTTGAACATGAATATACTTTTGAAAAAATTGATCTAGGAGTGAATTAGGATTGAGACTATAGATGAAATAGTAGTTGAAATATTCTTACTTTTAGTCATTAATGCAAAGTTTAATTGTAATTTTCTGTGAATTTTTGCACACGAAATAAATGAATAAAATAAGTAAATGATAATAGAAATAAAAGACAATTCTTTTGAAATGATACTGAATTTTAACTGAAAAGACTTTTATTTACAGGTCTAGGTGTGTACATTGGAAAGCAGACATTCTTTTTTTTTTTTCTTTTCTCTTCCTTTTTTTTTTTCTTGTCTCTTTTCTTCTTCTGAATGGTATCTATTTTATCTAATGATTACTAATCACTTGGATGCAACCCAATTGGAATGTTTGTGGGTTTCCTGTGACCTAGGAACTCTCATTACTTTTCAATTGAATTCTTTGATAATGTATTAAAGGTACTATGTCCCTTTTGCAGCCAACCTCAAATTCTGTAGAACTTTGCAGGAAATATGAATATGTCATGTATGTCCTATCTGTGAAATTTAAACGTTAGCAGTGTCCTCATATTCAAATTATGCGAGGAAACCCGTTCACTTGCTAGACTTCACTGTCAGACACTATTGAGTGATTGACTGGCTTTTTTTCTTCTTTGGTAATAACATACATGAAAAGAGTTGTAAAGGGTACATGAGCATTTGTCTACATCAATAACCCACTTCTTATGATGGCCCAGATTAAACTGATTGAATCTTTGCGCAGCATAAAACATATGACCATTCGGTACCATTGTCTGAAAATCAAGACTATTACTTTTGGGCTCTATAGCCCTAAAGTCGATTTGACAACTAATAGTCGTTACTTTCCCACTTACAGACATTTTCAAGCCCCATTTTTTAAAGTGGACTTCTAAATTAGTATTATCTTTCAAATGCCATTATAATTTAATCTTTTCATTTTTTTGGCCTGCAAAATGGACATAGTACCTTTAAAAACCTCATGGTTCTCTCTAATTACTTTCGTGTACTGGTAAACATTCTGAAGAACACCAAACAGGCTCTCAATTTTAGCAGTTGTTTTTCTCATGTTGTGGAATAGTATTTACTTGAATGGAATATTTACCTATATGTCATGTAATTTATGTTAGGATGTAGTCATTAAATATTTTTCACTTCAGGAAAAGTCCCATTTGGAACTACAAGAAATAACCATAATGTTAATTCATTTGTTGTTTTGTTGATAATTCTTTGAATTCACAAGCCACTATGGATTCATTTCTTTATTATTATTCTGAATAATATTTACTTCATTTTCTTCTATATTTGATATGAAGATGTGTGCCTACAGAGGAAGTTCATAGATTCTCTCTTTTATGTATCTTGTGTTATTTCCACTAATCTAAGGTAGTATATTTCATCACCTATATAATTCATATTGAAAATAATCACCAAATATGATGGAAAGCAAAGTAAGATTTTATGAGTAGCAGTGATGCTGTGTAAGCGCTTAATACACATTGCTTCCTTAGATATGATGAAACCTACAATTTCATATTTCTTTGAACAACAATACAATTAATTATTCTTACTGGAAATAAACTTAAATTTCCCCCTTTTCTTATCATTGGTTTTAAAAAAGTCAGTGCTTTTCTAGTTGTAATCCAAATATTTGACAATTCAAGTATTTTGTGACCATGTCAAATGTTAGAACAGCACAATAATCCTTGTACTATTTATGAGGTCACCAATGTTTGTTGTTAGTTCATTCATTCATCTCTCTCTCTCTCTCCCTCTCTCTCTCCCTCCCTCTCTCAATCTGTCTAACATTCTCTATCCCTGTCCAGAGGGCAGTCACCCTTCCTCCTCCTCATCATAATTCCCCGCATCTTCCTGTTTTCATCACCACGGTAATTAGAGAGCAATCTTTGACCATGCATGACATGTACATTCATCGCCGACATGATATCCGCAGACACCGATGTGCCATCATCTTTATCATCATCATCCATGCCTATTGACGCTTGTCATTATTAGGGTTTACCACTGACTATTGTGAAAAAGATATTTAAAGGGATTGGGTATCTTTGTCTCAGATTCCTTAAAGAGTCCTTGATTTAGCTCATGCTGCAATCATAATTATAAACCTTTAGGTCAGTCAGGAATCCCGTGACTTTTGCAAGCCGATCCCCTGTCTGATGATCAAGACATTTATGATTGAAATTAGAAATGTCAAAAACTGTTTTCCATGGGTTTTTATCACACTTGGGGGAAATGAGTATGGTAAAACTGGTCACTCAAAAAGATTTTTTACTTTTTGAAGCCATTCATGATCATTTTGAAACGCTTGTTTTTTTGTATAGAGCTTCAATATGACACCATATCACAGACACTGATAACACGTAGGGCCATGCATCTCAGATTTGTAAAACTGGAAACATTGTTAAACAATGCCTGTAAGAAAAGGGGTTTAGGAGGGGGTGGGTGGGTGGGGTGTGAGTGAGGAGGGGCGTTGCTATAGGTAAAGCTAAAATTCAACTTCCATGTAGAGGTGCGGTGGTCTAGTGAATACATCACCGGATGGTAGATCACATGGTTTGAGTCCCTCCACCACACTTACATCCTATGGCAAGACATGCAATCTACATTTGCCACTCTCCACCCAGGTGTTGTAGATGGGTATCTGGGAGGAATTTAGCCCCTGGATGCATTGAGTGTCTTAGGGCAGCTGAGCTAAAGTAAAGTCAGGGTTGTAATCATACTTTTCAGGTTCCTTGAACATCCCCCGAGAGCCATATAAATATGTACACATATAAATGTAAAATGTAAGAGCTTTTGTGAAGTGCCGTAAGAGTGATTTGAACATTTCATTGGTGCATCTCTTCTCAAACAAAACTGATATATAACTTTTGAGTTCTAAACTTCTGTTCTTCAATTGTATGTGATATTACAAATCTTTTTCTATTAAAGAAATTTCTTTGATTTACTTTTTTCTTGTTTATAGGGCATTATAAATAAAGCAAGATGAATAAAGAAGCCTACATTTTCTTTCAAAATAAATTTTCATGACTGGGAAAAGAGGACTAGGCCTATTTTATATATTGACAAATACATGTAGAGATGTACAAAATGAATATCAAGATTTATCGTCAAATTTTCAAAGTACTCATCCATGTATGACTCATGAATATGAAACACTGTTGCCATACATGTGTATACACTGTATATCAAATACATTCTTATTTTTTTTAGATAAATTATGCAGGTATTTCAAAAACATTTTTATTTTAATCAAAACTGCTCAATGTTTCATCAAATATGAATAAATGGTAGGTTTATCATGAAAGTGCAGATTTTCTAGTACTTTTAGCAACGTAACTTTACAACAATCAAAATGTGAGGTCCACCGCTTCGTGTCGCATCTGTTAAAGTTAATGTATCAATTCAAGCCATTAATGCCACAATTTAAGCTAACGTCTGGAGATGATTTCCACACATGTTGTGTGCGGCACCCCCTCCCTACAGCCGCCGTGTTGTGGACTCTGCATTAGGGAATCCAGGAGGACAGGGGCATATTGCCCCCCAAAAATTGAGGGCCTATCTCCAACCCCTAAACAAACTTTAGACAAAAAAGGGGATCAGGAAAAAAAAAGTGATAACCCGTCNCCCCCCCCCCCCTCCTGAATCATTCCTTTACCTATCAGTGCAGTCGTGCTTACCCCTCACCACTCCCTATTCTCTTACCCCTTTAAAAAAAATTAACAAGTGTAGTCGTTATGGAAAGGATGTTTTGTGGAAGTGGTGATAGTGGTGATTGTGGTAGGAGTAGTGGTGGGAAGGTTGCATTATATACCCACTTCTGAAATTGCAGTTAATTTTTGTTTTCCTCCTTCCTTTTTAATTTGTTGTCTTCTATTATTTAAATGGCAAGGCTTTAGTGTGATACCCTTTGAGATATCTCATGAAATTTTGAGGGGCATGCCTTCATTTCAGAGTCTTTCCACAAGTTTGGAACAGAATTTACCACACTACCTCCCCCACCCCAAGTTATAGTGAGGAATGTGCTTCTTACCCTGTACAACTTTTTAACCCGATCCCTTCACCAGCAAATTGATCTTTGTAATGAAAATTAAACCAGAGACTCAGTGGTGTTTTGGCACAAGAAAACAATGACAAACACTTCAACTTGTAGAAGATGGGGTACATTTGACCAAGGAGACACTAACCCTCGCCCTGACAGTCCCCGATTTGAAGGAGAACCCTGTAGCGCGGTCCCTGAGACACCTCATAAGTTGAAGAACCTGGTAGAACTATCAACGCTAATGAGCCCCAATCACTCCCTACACCCAGCCCCCTACACATGCCGCAGCCAATCAGGGAAGCAATTGATCACGACCCGCCACTCAAATTGATTGGCAGCTCAGCGCTGTTTAGCTAACCCACAGTGTACCACCAGGGGTCTAGCTCCATCTAGCCCTGCCGAGAATCTAGCCTCGTTTGCAGGCACGAAACCTTGTCGGTTTTAATTCGTGAACAGAGCTGGGTCTGGAACTGTAAGACTACACAGACAGTAACAGAGAGTCTGAACTGTGAGACTGAATAGACCCCACTCCATAGTCCCTGTATTAAAACCAAAATTGATGACATAGCAAAAAGGCTTAGAAACGTTAGGCTAGGCTAAAGGCTTCATGGAATTTTGTCCAACTTTCAAAATAAATCCTGTGCATGTAGACTAATACTAAACTAACTCCAGGGGAGCATCCTAGCTAGTCTGACCTCCATACCTTCCCCCTTTTCTCTGTAATAGTACTCCCTTATTTATATATACAGCTGGACAGTGATATCATGCTCCAAGACAAATAAAAGACTGGCAAGTGAACCTATAGACCTAATGCCTCGATCAAAGTTTCTCCGTTCTCAAGTTTTCACCCCAACATGTTTATGGTATGTTGACACTTTCCACATTTTGTAGAGAACTGCTGAGATGAAGTTACCACAAATTACTGAAAACTGTGGGAGTATCTTCGCATAGAGGCCATAATTGTTTAGCTCAGCAGTCAAGCTGAATCATGGGTAAATTTCAACCATTGGTACTACTAGGAATTTTAAACATTGGTAATTGTGGGGAGAACTCTTTTTTTTTAATAGAAAAATAAATGAAATCAGATAAGACTGGTGTGCAAAAGGAAAATTTTAGAAATGCAAAAGCTTTTTGTCTTCAATTTTGGTAGAATGTCAATTTTATTTAAGTTGAATGTAAATGTACATAGATTTTGTTTACAGAAAGACAAAAAAAATGTATGATGTAGCCAATATTGTTGGCATACTTGCATGTAGTCTGCAGTATGTAGCTTGTTTCCAATCATCGCCTAGTCTAGGTACGGTAGTCAGCCTTTCTACATGTGTTATAATTTTCTTTTCATACCGTAAATGGTATACTTTAATGTATTGCGATGCAGTGATAATAATTCCATTCATGTAAAATAGAGGGTCTGACCTGTAGACTATACTGTCTCTGTACTCCATGGTTTTCATCCTTTTTATTTCTGGATTTCATATTATTTTCTTTAGAGAGGAAGTTGTTGATGTATATTTTCATCTTGGCGTAGTTCATTCACTTCTTAGCACGCTGACTCATTTGTTGATATAACCAGTTTCTCCGTCCTAAAAAAGAGGGGATTTCTTTCTTTGTTTGTTTGTAAGGTACTACAGAAGTGCATACTGGTATTGATATCATTAGTACAATTCTTCACCACTGAACTGACACTCTGTCCATGTTCAAAATGTTCAAAATACTATTATCTATAGAGTTTACAATAACATTCTGAGTGATCACTTTCTGAAACATTTCATGTGCTGAAACTGAGGAGAGTTTGAACTGATTAGTTGGACATTTTTATTTAGAAGTATAAAGATATATGATGAAAGCAAGAAAAAGATTTAAAAGTGTTGTGAATCACTGAGTTTGTTGCATGAGCTTTCAGAAATCTGGATCGCTTGTAAAATTCACAAATGTTGCTGATTTTAAAGTAGTATCTTTTTTTGCTACATAAAAACAAAGATTATGGCTTTGTACCCCTCCCACTCAAACTTGATGCCACACCTTTATAAATCTGCATAGAAGAAGACAAAATATTTACCCAATTTGTTATGTTAATGTGCCTTTAGAATAGTATTGTCAGCTTCTATTATGGCCTGAATTTTAATAAATTTTCTGTCATTCATCAAAGAAATTGTTTATTTCACACTTCCTGTGAAATAAAGTCGGTGACGAATGCAAAGTACTCAAGAATTCCTCAAGAAATAAAACCAAAATTCATGATGATGAGGAAAGTTGATTGGTAACCTCCCCTCTCCCCTGAATCACTTAAAGGTGTTACAAAGTTTTGGGAAACTTTGAAAAATGGGTGGATGGTTATTTTTTTACAATGTTGATATATTTGGATGCCCCTGTGGATGTATTAAAAACACAAGAAATTTTAGCCCTTTAAACACTTCTGCTTTCAAGAAAAATTGAATATAAAGTTTTATCGGTGCTCCCTATAAATTTTGATAGATTTCAAATAGCTCCTAGGGCCGTACAATGGTACCTGCGACCATAAAAATCTCTGAGTATTTAGTTGTGATATATAATTTCCGAACGAGAATAACTAATCGGTCGATTTTAGTTAATAAACATTGTTTTATAGCTTAATTAATATCTTGACCTTGAGAGGGAGCTATTCAACATAAAGTGTTTATTATTGTTTTATAGCTTAATTAATATCTTGACCTTGAGAGGGAGCTATTCAACATAAAGTGTTTATTATTTACAATTTCATAACTTTAGAGTCGATTTCGACAAGCAACAACGATCACTAAATATTGTAGGATGGGGTATATGCTTCCAATAAGTTCATTTGAACCATATTCATGACCCCATACCAAAACTTTGTAATACCTTTAACCATAAAGTTTCCCTACTTGAATCAAAGGAAGGATGGATATACGTGTAAAGGAAGTGGAAACAAGGAGTATTCTTTAATAGAATTGCCACTCCCCAATTACATACACATTTCATTCAATTAGACAATTTGTTTATTTTCTTTATTTTGGGTCCTTTCTTTCTTTTCTTGTTTCCTGTACTGGGCTCCATCACATTTTTGTAAGAAAACTGCAGGCCATTCCCAAATTGTCAGTTTCATTCAATTTTAACAATTATATGTTTACTATAAATCTGTTTTTCTCACTTCCTCGTTGCTCGTTCGTGTTTCACTTTGTAGAAAAACTTAAAGGATGGGAGAACAAATTAACTTTCAAGGCCAGTCACAAATATATTTTGTAAGACTACCAGTAAACTATGCAGTGATAAAGCATGGATCTAACTATTTTGGAAATGTGCTTGACTATACCTCGCTCCCAAGAACTATTTTTGTGACGCTTGTGAGGATTTTATTTCTAATTTCCTGTAACAGCCAGAGTTCTTGTATGACAAGGCCGTGGTATAGTGGAAGTGGATTAGTGGATTAATAAATCCCTTTATTTAAACCTATATTAAGCCCATGATTAGGACAAGCCAACAATTAGGACAAGCTGAAAATAGGTTAAGCATAAATCTAGCAAGTGTTCATTTTTACCCTTGACTTTGAACAATTAGGTAAGAATGTGAAGTAATTAATTAAGTATCATAATATTAGTTTCCGTTTGGGTATGCTTTTTAAGCCCTAGGAATACTCCTAGAAAATGATTGGCATATGACATGATTGTCTGTTTGGAACCAGAAGGGTTTTATCTGGTATTATATAGAAGTATCATACAGCCTTTTCACACACAGCTAAAATTCTATAAACATGACTAGTATAAACGTGTTTCAAACGTGTTTAAACTAATCACGAGCCTTTCACGCACAGAAATTTCGGTGCGATCGTTAAAGGTACTATGTCCCATTTGCAGGCCAAAAAAATGAAAAAGTTAAATTCCAATTGCATTTGAAAGATAATACTAATTTAGAACTTCCCTAAAAAAAGATGGGGTTTGTAAATGTCTTCAAGTGGGAAAATAACGACTATTAGTTGTCAAATCGACTTTAGGGCTATAGAGCCCAAAAGTAATAG
>BEXV01000292.1:211864-224111 GCA_003118195.1 Hemicentrotus pulcherrimus | reverse complement strand
CCCCTCCCCCACCTCACTCCCTCCACAAACTACCAAAAATATGGAGTGAAGCTGTGGTAAAATGTGCTCTGCTTCATTATGTATGTTTGTAGCAAGGTGTAAAACAGACACATACACTTTCTCTATGAAACTGTCTCTAACCCCAAAGCCAGAAACGTTGATTACACAAAATCTGTTCTGCAGCAAATGTTGTGGAGCTGTTTAAAGAACAGTGGACCTATGTGATGTTGTTTTTTAAAACACGACTTTTTTTCATTTTACAAACATAACAGAAACAAAAATCTGAACAAAAGAAGAATAGATACACGCATCAGCTTCAATCAACATTTGAAATGTGTTCAATATCTGACTGAACTAATTCATTACGAAATAAAAGAATGAATGTCTAGCATATGCCCAGAAGATAAAGCAATATATGAATCTTCAAGAATCTTTAAAGTTTAAACAACTTCACATAAAAAGGTACGTGTTTTACACTCATTTTTCTTGGTGTATCCACGTAATTTAAAATTCAAATTTTGATGATGAAATACAAGAACAGTGCACGATCTTGTTTGTCCATCACTTATTATACAAACATACAGCTCCTCCGAGCAATTCAATCAATTATCTTAGATGACATTAATAATGTAGAAGTGCTGGAATGAGAATACACAAGTACTAGTGATTAACAAGTCACTACAACCATATAAAAATAATTTCACAATTATCGAGAAAAGAAAAATGTCTAAGCTAATTATACAAGGTAGTACAACATTATTGGCAATCAACTACATTGATTAGAAAAATTCTTGAAAAAAACACATAAAGCTCATTGAATTCATATTTACAGATACACAATTCTATTTCATAGTTGCCTATAACAAAGAAAGTTACTCAGTTGACCTTATTCACTCACAAGCAAATTGGCAACGGACAGTTTATAGCGAGCATATATAATGTTTGCGGACAGTATGCAGATTGTATTTGATCCGTCCACAAAAAACATACCTGTGCAGAAGATGTTTTTGCTGATGAGAGCATATTTCCCTATACCGGTATTTGCATGACCTAGAAATAGCTCATGTAATAGATAGAGACTGTAGTATGAAGCAGGGAGTTTAATCATCTTTATCACATGTACAAGTGTATAATGACTACTGTTATTTACACACTGGGGAGATTCAAAGAGATTTTTAATATTTTTTTAATAACATTTTTTAAGGATGCAGGTGGACTCCTAAAGAAATTAATTATACAAAACATAAGTCTCTGTTTTTGTAGCAAAATGCAGCCAAGCATTTGTTTCAACAAAGCAGCGTGTAAATACTACACTTGAATGAGACCAGCTATATGTTGGCCAGCTTTCATAAATGCTATGGCACAAATTTGGAAGCTTTTCCTAACATTTAATTAAAAAAAGCAGCAGTTTCTACCAAGTAGCCCTAAAGAATATTTACTAAAACAAATAAGAGCCCCTAACACATTCAATAATTTCAATTCCAAAAAAAAACTTGGCTTCCTTTTATAACGCATGTATGATTTCTTACATTGAAACAAGAGTTAGTGGTAATAAAAATAGGATATGATACAATGAATCTCTTTTTCAAAATCCTCCTCTTTTCAATTACAATGAGTATTAAACATATTCCAAGCAGATATCCATCAGCATAGAGTACCATACGGATAACGTTTAAGCTTGGCAGATTGATTAATGCTTCACATCAAACTTCATATAGAGAACTAGATTTCAATTCTGGGCACTGTTCTCACAACAAATTAATCCTGCAAGAAACTCTGTTTTCACAGTGTAGTAACAGATACCAGTACGTCCCGTTGGTGTGTTAAACGTGATGTGTGCGAACGCAGCTTAGAGGTTGTAGAACTTGAGACTTCTATCCATGCTTGAGGATGCCAAGAATGATGAGTGCTGTCCAAAACGTACTCCAGTCGTCATGCTGGTGTGATCTACGACACAAAAGTGAATTGATGGGACATGGTTATAATGCGTATTATCAGTATGATATACCACACAAAAATGAATGGATGGGGCATGGTTATAATGCTTATATCGGTATGATATATGACAAAAAAATGAATGGATGAGTCAAGGTTATAATGCTTATGTTCACATAATGTACAACACAAAAATGAGTAGATGGGGCATGGTTATAATGCTTATATTGGTATGACATATAACACAAAAATAAGTGAATGAAGCGTGATAATAATTTTCATGTTAATATGATATAGACCCCCATAAGAGTAGATGGGACATGATTATGATTCTGATCACCCCAATACATACTAAATCACAAGAACAAACTTATGACAGAATTACTTCTACCAATATCAACATATAATTTGAACAATCTTCAGTTGACTAACTTGTCCATTTTCCCCAAGATTTAAACCTAGTCGTAAGTCTATCTTCTTTGGAAAATACTGGCTGTAGTCTTTACTTTGACAATAAAAAGGAGATCTTTTTCATGCACAAACCCTTGTCAGTTATAATGAGTAACAGAGCATGACATAGGAGACTATGGAGACTATACTCAATTCAATGCTTAAAGGTAATGCAAAGTTTTGAAAATTTGATTTTAGCAATTCTTTAAAATTTTGATATATTTGGATGCCCTTGTGGATGTATTATATAAGCACTAGAAAATTTTGCCCCTAAATCACTTCTGCTTTCCAGAAATTGAATAATCAAAAATTTACCGGTGCTCCCAGTATATTTCAAATACTTCAAATAGCGTCTAAGGCCATTCCTTGGTAGCTGCNTATAATGAGTAACAGAGCATGACTAGAAAGACTATGGAGACTATACTCAATTCAATACTTAAAGTAATGCAAAGTTTTGAAAATTTTTGATATATTTGGATGCCCCTGTGGATGTATTATATAAGCAATAGAAAATTTAGCCCCTAAATCACTTCTGCTTTCCAGAAATTGAATAATCAAAAATTTACCGGTGCTCCCAGTATATTTCAAATACTTCAAATAGCGTCTAAGGCCATTCCTTGGTAGCTGCGCTCATGAAAATATCAGAATATGCAGTTCTGATATATAATTTCCAATCGGGAATAGCAAATCGGTCGTCGTAGTCAACAAACATTGTTTTAGAGGTAAAGTAATATCAGTCTTGAGAGGGCGCTATACAACATAAAGAGCTTATTATTTACAATTTCATCACTTTAGACTCGATTTCAACCGTGACAACGATCATTGAATATTGTAAAATTGCATATGATTCCAATGTGTTCATTTGAACCAAATTCATGACCCCATACCAAAACTTTGTAACACATTAAGTTTGAAATATGAGTATTTTACTTAGTCTTGGCTTAGATAGAATACTTAGCCAATTTTGGATTCACTTCAAACTTTTGTATTTTGTATTTTATCATAAATTTAAGACAGCTCCCTACCAGACTTACGCCAATTATTTGGAGGCCTTGACTGGCAGGCATATGGTTTTCTAACGCAGTATCATAACTTGCACACAATAATATTAGCGGGCATTTATTGCGACGCATTAATTGCGTATTACTTTTGATTGACCGTTTGATGTCACAATGCTTATCAGTAAGTACTTTACTTAGATTTCGTCTTGCGTATGTAAAAGTCTAAAATGTGATTTCTATACAAGATAAGTAAAGTTCTTTATAGCTTTACTTAGTAAATTTCATGCTTATTCTTAGTATTGAATTGAATACTTGCGCAGTACTGAAGCTGATTCTCACACAGCCAGATAATGCCCAGTCAGGCTAGACTCATGGTTTTATGGAACTTTGTAAAGTGCCTGCACCTCCGCCTCCCCCTCCCCAGGCTTTATTTAAGATTGAAGCCACTGTGTCATACATACCTGTAAAGACAGCCAGCTCCTGCCACTGTTTGCAGAGGAACACTCGAAGATCAGTGCCTGCTACGGCTAGGTACGAACCGCTCTGGTCAAAGGTCAATGATTTGATCTTAAAATAGAAGAGAAATACAAAAATAAAATTGAAATATTAACAGGGGCCTGGTGCACTTGAAACCCTAAAGTTTCCATCCAAACCTCATTTGAAAAAGGGTTGTTTGTAACCCCCTATTTGGAAGAGTAATTGCCTAGTATATAATGCAGATTATTAATTCTAAACGGACTGCACAGATACACTTATTAATTCTCATATGTACAGCTTGCTTTAACCAACTTTGATGAGGGAAAAATCAAAAGAAAGTTTTAAGCAGAATTATGCAAATAAGACAAGGGGGAGAGAAAGCATTTGGTTCACTCTGGTGAAATTACAGTGCCCAGAGCAATGGATAAGTACAATTAATTTTCCATCATCCATCATCTACACAGACTGAACAAAACAGTTAATATCTAAAATTTCCCAATATTATCTAAAATAATTTCAATGGCGATTGCAGCAAACTAACACATATCCCACCACCAAGAGTAGTACCAGTAAGATTGACCGGTTTCCGAATGGGATGGCACTCGACATGTACGCGGAAGGATGCGTATCAACTTGACACGGAAAGATGAGATCAAATCACAAACCACTCCAAATGATTGATGAGATTCATTGTCAAGCCTCACACGTACATGATGCTATAAACCACCACCTTAAAAATGTCGGAGCAAAATGAAAAAACAAGCGCTTATACTAAGTCACACACAGGGGAACGACACTAGAATGACGACAACAACACAGAACAAAAATCCATCATGTATACAATTGAAAAAAATATATATTAAACTAATTGGTCCAAAGTCTCAAAATAATTCTATTTATCTTTGGAATCAATATGGGGAGCATTTCAATAGAAATCCTTATATTGTTACAGAGCTACTGGTATTATGAAATTCTTCTGAAAAATGAAAACAAGAAAACTGCTAACTTTTTTGGTTCACCGAATTCAAAATTCAAAATTCAAACTCCTCTCAAAAATTCAACTAAATTGTTCTGAAATTATAATTCATATTTTCAAACTAGATGGATGTTCGACTGCACAGTCAAAAATGATGCCTCCGCTATAGAGCGATTTTACAAACCAAAACAAAGGAAATTTAAAGAATTCAAGTTTGATTGTAATCCAGATTGTAACAGATTCTCAGAATATCGTGATCACAAGCTATTTTTCATATACTGGTACATGTATGACCCTGTGACCTTTGACCTCATGACCCTAAAATGTAAGTAGTTCATTGGCTCTGCAAGATAAGTATGTGACTCAAGTTTGGTGGTAATCCATCAATTGGTTTCTTGAGATAACGCGATCACGAGAACAGGACGTACGGATGGACAGGCAATCAGAAAACATAATGCCTCAGGCTACAATAGCCGAGGCATAAAAAATGCATCCATCCATTTTCTCTCTATCTTACAAATAGAAAATAGGTATACAAAGTAATGAAGTTTAAATAAACTGCTACTGAACATGAATATTCATAAATGCATGCATTGATTATGTCTTGTCAGCTTGAAAGGCTCTTCCCACAGCTTTAGACAAACAATTCAAACAGACAGATCAAGAAGAGTACCAACCTCATAGTTGTCCTCCAGGGTGATATTCTTGAAGTTCTTCAGCTTACGCAAATCCCAGAGTTTGACGATGGCATCATCCGCAGCCGTGGCCAGGTAGTAACCGTTCTCGGAGAAAGCCAGAGCGGTGACGGGACCGGAATGACCGGGGAAATTGGCCACGTTGGTACACTCCTTGAGATCCCAGATCTTGATGACGCTGTCGGCCGTCCCGGTTCCAAAGATGAGACCGTCAGGATGAAACTGGGCACAGGTCAGAGCTGGCAAAAGAACAGAGTACAAGTCCACCTCAACATAACTGTTATGATTGTACGACAAACGTGCTGGGAGAGTCGCTCTGCAGTCAATTTCTAACACAAACAGGGGAGTGTTTCTCAAAGACTAAGATCGTTTTAAGTTGGACTGAACTATGGCAGGCTGTTTGTGCCACTGTTTGCCCTCACTATTTACTGGCATTGGTCTATCAAAGGAAGTAAAAATCATGGTCACAAATCTACAGAATTTACATTTTTTGATAATTCAATTATGAAAAAATATTATCTAAAGATCATGATGGTGAGAGCAAAGTACAGTGGCATAGTTAAGTTCAACTTAAAGTCGATCTAAGTCTTTGTGAAACACTCCCCTGAATTCCTAACTTTAATTCTGGACCGGACACTAAACTTATAACCCTATGACTTATTATTATCATATCCCTAAAGCTAAAATCTTTCTCAAAAACTTTATTACTACCCAAGCCCTAACTAAATAACTCTGATGAAATAAAGGAAAATTGTCAAAATTGCTATCTTTTTCAAGCAAAACAAAAAAATTTTGTACGACGGAACACATAACCCTCGAAATTGAAAAAAAAAGCAATATTCCCAGCAATTAAATCCCCATCTTACCATGGCCGACAGAATCATCAGAGACTTTGGTGAGGACACGTCCCGTCGCTATGTCAGAGAATGCCCAGTGACGATCCTCGGAGCAGCTGAGGAGGAAGTCTCCTGTGGCGTGGAGGCTGAGACCGGTCACAGCGGCATCATGAGCACGTACCACCTGTGAGCATGAGCCATTCTGGGTGAGCCAGATACGGATGGTGGCGTCAGGCGAAGAAGTGAACACCACATCCTGTAAGGAGAAAAAAATGGATGGGTTGAAAAACAGGAAGAACTTGAAGAAGACCAAGTTAAGTGACTGAATTTCATTTTCAAAGAAAAAATTTTCATATCCAACTTTTTTCCTAAAACCATGCATTTTATGACTTATATTAAATCATAAAGCCGACTGATTTATCAATCATATTTAATAATAAATATTTTTTGAGGACAAAATGTGAAGAACTTGAAGAAGACAAAGTTTTTTTGGACTTAAATTTCATTTCTAAAGTAAAATATATTCATATTCAACTATTTTCCTACAACCATGCATTCTATGGATTATATTGAATCATAAAACTGACCGACTTATTACTAAATCAACAGTTTACATCATCTAGAATGTAAGGGGGAAATTGTGTCACACAAGCTAGGCTACAAGATTTGTTTTCTTTCTGCCAAAATACAGCATATGCAAACCTATGGGACGATACGCACATTCTTTTGTGAGAGTTTTGAGTTCAACTAAACTGTTTCTCAATGTTCAAGTCTTTTTCTGTTAGAATCGTACCTCTGTAGGATGGTAGATGACATTGTTGACCTTCTTTGTGTGACCTTTCAAGATGGCCGTCACTTGCTCCGTATCCTTGTTGAACACCACCGCATTTCTGTCAGCTCCACCTACAAGGAAACAAAATGGTTCGAAATCAGTGGTCAACACAATCTATCATCATCGTAGAGCACAGGGTGTGTATAGAATGGAACTTTCATATTGCACAGCTGGAGGGGAGTATTTATCAAGTTCAGCAATTCAATTCGAGTGTTCACAAGAAATGATGAAAGTAACTTGATTTAAGGGGACTCAGTAACATTAGTGAAGGTTGATAAACAAAATTACATAATTTTTGTATTTAATGTTACTTTTTATATTCCTTCTTCTGTACTAACCCTTCAACATGCATCAAATCCTGAAAATCTTTCACACTTGATGGACTCTATTGATAGACCAAAAGATCCTAATTTGAACTTATCTCTATGTTGGACTTAACACTTCTAGAAAGCCGATAGCATCTTAGAAAATATTTTGTAAAAGTTATTTTTAAAAGACATAAACTGTTGATTCCAATCATTCATATTTTCTTTTATCAAGAAAATTTCATGTTCTTGATGTGGAATAAAAAAACAAACCTAAATTACTTTAATCTTTCGCTTTTTAATAGATTTTATTTTAAAGGGACTTGGTAACATTTTCCAAATGAGAGAACGTGGTGCTAAGGTAGTGACTTCAATGCTAGATGTACAATTAAAGATAATCTGAAAATTTGAGTGAAAACGGACCATTATTGATGATACAAATCGGGAAAAACTGATCTGATCGATTCCTCAATTCTCCCGAATATACCGTGCGAGTCAAAAAAAACTTACACCAAGAAAATTGCTAATTATTTAAAAAATCATCCATGAACAGTAAATTATTATACATCTTATGAAAGAGTGTTTATCCCAAATCATTTGGTATCATTTTTGTGTGGTATGTGTCCATGCTTGGATAAACATGAGACATTGTTTGCGAGACGGCAAAAATTTACCTGTGAGAACCTTGGATGTATCAGATGCCTGTATATCAAGCGCCAAAATACCAGGAATACTGGCACTGTGCAGACCCTATGTAGAAACGAGAAGTACAAGATTACTATACATCAAGCTACACTATGGTCACTTACTAAAAACATTTAAACAGAGTAAAAAATATGCCTCTTAAATGTAAACACAGTTTTGTGGTACTTCTTGTATGCACATTTTGTTAATACAAATATGTGACTTTTATTCACCAATCCTTAGAACATATTTTTAAAATATACTTTTAAATATACTATTAAAAGGAAGTATATAAAAAGGGCTTTTGTTAATGATATGAAGGGCAGGATGTACAAAGTATGATGAACGATTTCAATGTTCAGATTTCTAGAAGAAAGATATCACTAAATGCCTTATAAATGGTAGGGTAAAATGTAAATGAAAGTGGGGTAAACAATTTCCGGCAGTAGATTTGCAAGTGACATTTCAAAACAGTGATAGTGAATATGTGATTATCTATTTCAAAAATGAAAAATAACTCACTGGATGAGAAGCTCTTGGTCTGTAATTCCTGATATCTTCAGATGGAGCCAGCTCATCTGGAACCTTCTTACCTCTCTTCTTACGCTCGGCGGTCAGCACGTTGGCACGCTCTTGCAACTGTTAGAGAGGAAATTCAAACATCCAGGAGAATGATATTAATTCAATTTTCAATTCAATTTATTTCAATCATAAAACCATAACATAATATATATACAAAAGTAACATGAAACAATCATAATCTTACAATTCTGGAAACCATGAACAAATTGGAGAAAATAATACTAAAAGGTTTAAATGCTTGTGTCACTCAGCATTGATTACAGTTGCAAGCTCTTGCAACCGTTAGGAAATGTAATATCTAAGACAATGGTGTGACTAAACCCAATTGGACTTGAGAAAATACAATCATATTTTAAAAGGGACAACTTAATCTCAATCCTCAATCTATCTAGTTTAGTATTAGGTACATCCTTAGTTTAATTTCAGTAACCCTACAAGATGCACAAATATGTAGAATGCAATGATTCTTTCGCCAGGCTATGAGTACATTGGCACAACCATAAATACCCTTGTAAGGGGCTTGATCAAGAATAAATGACACAACATTACCAGATTTTGGTTTGCAGTGGATTCACATGACAAAATATTAATACCACATCACAGATACAAGCCTACTACCCATATAACAGGGTTTTAAACTTCTGGATATTTTCTAAATGAATGGGGTGAAATATCAGATCTAGAAACCCTATAACTTTGAACCAAGCAATTTTGGTGATAAAAATCCTCTAGGACTTGTTATACCTTCTGTAGGATTTATAGTAAAGGAGAGAAAAAATCAAATACTTTGGTCATGTTTAAAAGGCACCAAAGCCTCTTAAGGGATGCATTGGAGGGAAGAGTGGAAGGAAGTAGACATAGAGGGAGACCCAGAATCAACTGGGAAGAGAATCTCAAGAACTGGAGTGGACTAAAACTGCAAGAGTGCACCAGAATGGCAGAAGATTGAAGAGTGAAATGGAGATATGGTAATTGTTGCAATCAACCTCCGAACCGGGAGAAGATACTTAGAAAGATATACCTTCTGTATGATATCCTCGGTCATGCCCATAGGACCGGCTTCAGCAGCCTCCATAGGCTCTGGTGCAGAGCTGGGTTGGACAGCCACAGTAGCAGGCATGGCCGCACCCGGTGCGATGCCTGGTGCTGCTTGGGGCTTCAGAGTAGCCAAGGCTGTAATCACAAGGTGTGAAAGGATAAATATGAATGTGGTTCAAAGATGTATATTTTGTTAAAAAGACGACAATATCAACATCAACATTTCAATTTGTTCATACTCTAAACTACGACAATGCCCTACTCATGTCATGTATCATCTTTCTGATGCAGATGGGTTTTGCCTTTCTCCAAGCTGGACCAGTGCGCGCCAAAAATACAACCAACATTCTTCTCAAAAATCCTGTGAGGGCAGTGGAGTAGATGACTCACTCAGCTAGTTAAAATAAGACCATGGATGCAGTTCACATAAGCTTTCATGGAATTGTCATTGCAAAAATAAGATTGTCAGGCGGTGATATTAATTGAAAAATCTATCCTGTTATCTTACCAGAGCACTTTCAGAGCTTAGTACCGGCTACAGCTCCACTTTTCTTCACTCCTGCATTTTATTCCACAATATGAATGTTTTTTTATTTAATAGGTACAAATCGGTGAAAAGAATTACATTAATTCAACAAAGAGGGAAGGAATCCAGCACTACTATGCTTACATTTAGGTTTCCATCAAAAAATGACCAAAATTAAAATGCAGAGAGGTGGAAAGTCAATCTCTACCACACCATACCTTCACGAGCAGCAGTGACCTCTTTGGTGAGCCTCGCAATGACACGGCATGCTGCGTCATGTTGATAGAGGGCATGAGACAACTCTTGACGAGCCGTCTGAAGCTGCTGACGGAGCGTAAAGCTGTGCAGCATGCAGGCGTCCCACTCATCCTGGAGGAGCTTCAGGATTGCTGGGATGCTGGTTGCCGTCGGGGGCCTGGGCTTCACCAAGGGATTCACTGTGAGAAAGGAAGGTATAATTTATTGACAATGAAAATAAACGAGACACTAAAAATATCATATACCAAAAAAAAAAAAGCAAAGCAAAATAAAACTAATGTACAGCTCTCACTACCTAGTTGACACAGAATATTCACTTCCATTTGATTCTTGAAAATGTAAATGACAAATCTTTAAAAAGGCATCGTTTAACAATGCAAAATCTGAGATGCATGGCCCTACATGTTATCAGCTTCTGTGATATGGTGTAATATTGAAGCCCTAAAAAATTGTGCTTCAAAAATAGTAAAAATATTTGGGTGACCGGTTTAACCATACTCATTTCCCCCAAAAGACTGTAGTGTTCAACATGTTTTGAAATTTAGAATTCCAAATTCCAATCATAAATACAGTCAAACCTGCTTTAGTGACCACCTGTCTACAAATAGGGATGTCAGACGCTCGCGCTGCAATCCTGAAATCGAGCCGTCAATGTGCGTACGAGCCGACGGTGATTGTAGTTGAAATAAAAACATGCAATCTCTAAAAATTCATTAAAAATCAAAATTAGCAGGAAATAACTAATTGATTTAGAATTACCGTAGATTAAAGTTGTATTCCAATATTGGAAGCATTTTCTTCACAAGTAGAATCGTAGAATCAATCAAAATACGGCAGTAAAGATGAGCTCTAATTCGCCCATTGGCCCTTTGAAAGCGTTTGAAACGCATTGAGGCAGCGATGGCACTGCTTTTCTGTGACTCTCTGTAAAACTGCACATGTTTACATCAAAATCTAGAGATGATCCCGGGGTCACACAATGCCCAAATTTGGACATGCCATTCATGAAACTTAAGAAAGAATCCATGCGCGTTGACTTTGTTGCGTACCCCGTACTTTTTATATTATTGAGCTTTAAAAAAAAAGTTCCAATTTATAGCGATTTTTTTCTCATAAAAATGAATTTTTTGCAAAAGTCAAGGTTAGTACATTAATAAGTGATATTCAAGCTATCTTGAAGCCAAAAATCTAAGGGAAATTCATTTAGGATCAGGTTCAGATAATCACAAACTTCCGAGGTATACTACCCAAGACTGAACAACCGTAGGTCTTGACACTCGCCCTCAGCCCTGGGTGATCTTCTGTGCTAAACACGTACAGACCGAACGAAATATTTGCTGCAAAAAACTACTTCCGTGGATAAATTGAGAATTTCGATCGACTGCAAATGTTGAATGTAAGTATTTCATAATTAAAGACTCCATTATTAAAACAATAACTTGGTATTAATTATAGAAAAAGAAGTTGAAATGTTGAATGTGTGTACGAGTGAAATGCCGGGAGGAAGTATACATGACAGAAGAGCGTGGTGTTATCATTAAGCGGCAAAGGCCACGTGCGTGCACGTGGAAATTTCAATCGTAAGGGCCGGCATGTGGCTCTTCTTCTAATTGTACAAACTCCCTCTTTAAAAAAAGATGAAATGCAAGAAA
>BEXV01000292.1:142864-162623 GCA_003118195.1 Hemicentrotus pulcherrimus | reverse complement strand
ATCACCATCATCATCACCAGACCACCACCCCCCACCACCTCCATCCACCCACTTTCTCACCGTTTTTCACCACCACCATCTTCTTATTGAATTCCTCTGCTTGGTGAAGAACTGTGCTTTAGCATAGGTTATCAGGAAACAGTAGCCCTGTCAGAGATGGTCTTTAGATAGAGACACAAGAAGAATGAAGGACAGAAATAAAATTCGAAGAGACCATTGAGAGCCTACATGTTGTTTGCTGTTACAAATCTTTAGTAACGTCATCCATGTCAAAGTAGAACCAAACAAAATTGCAATTCTCTAATCACAAGTAGCCCAAATCTTTTGCTCCATGTTCTAACTCAGGTCCAGTGACCAACCAGACCCTAGCCCAGAGGATCCAGTCCTCCCAGTGGAAGGCTTCAGATTGGCTCCTAGACCAACAGACGGAGGACTGGGGATGGGACTTTCTCAGCACCGGGTCCGCCATCTTGTCTCTTCAGCTCGCTAACGAGACATGGAAGAATTATCTAGAATCAATGGAGGCTCAGCTCACCGTCAAACAACTGAATATTGAGGTGCTGCGTGAAATATCACACAGGTATGAAGTATACGATAGATGCAGGAGACAAACCAAAGGCTAGCTAAGCAGGAAACTATGGGTAAACCTTGGAGTGATTTCTATCAGGATGTGTCAGAACCCACTTCCTGACAGATAATAACCAATGATCGTGTTTGTTTTTTTCCTTTGAGGATAAAACAGATATATTTCATGACCCCGTACTTCTCATTTCTGACATGTCCCTTTCTTTTGATCATAAGATTGCTAAATATTATTCTTAATCTTAGTGATAAGAGTTTTATTCCTCATTCATTATTTTTTCCACAGTACCAGTATGTCTGGATTGAAATTTTTAAGGGTCTGTAAGCATAAATCACAAAAAAATCTGTGTTTAGATTTAATATTTTGGGGTGCTCCAGACTCAAAATAAGATGGCCCCACTGCACCCATGCCCCTGTTACTGTCAAGCCCTGTCAGAGGACAGAAGTGCTGTGCAGAGACTTGAACCCCTGACCTTGGCATCCCCGGCAAGTGTCCAAACTACTTCACTTCAATATCTGTATTTCTCATGCTTTGCACAGATCCAGCTTCAAGGAGATGTCAGTAGGTAAGCTAGGCTACTATTCTATGGCTCTTCATGCCTCCTGCCACAACGCCTCTAACTTCCACGGACACAACATCATGAAACAACTGCATCACAGGGTTGACAACTTTGACACCAATCAGACCAGAAATTACTTCCCGTACTCCCTGGCGTTGCTTGCCCTGTGTAGCAGCGGTAGTGAAGTGCCTCACAGTGCCATAGCAACTCTTGAGGAAGTCCAAGGGGATGATGGATGTTTTCCATTTGGTGTAGGTAAGGGGAATGTTAGTAATTGATTTTGTTTAAGGATTACTTTTTGGGCAGACAGGGATCCCAGTAAGAAACTGTTTAGCTCAAGTGATCCAGAGGAATGTTTCACAAAGATTCCAGGTCGAACTTAGCTCTAAGTTGGACTTAAACATTATGGAGAGCCATGTGTAGCCTTAAAAATAAATATATTCAAAAGCAAAAAATCAAGAATTTTAGACTTTTTATAAATTCCACATTAAGAACATGAAATCTCCTTGATAATAGAAAATTTGAATGATTTGGATTTAACATTTTAAAAACATTTACAAAATATTTTCATAGATGCTAACGGCTTTCCATATTTTTTAAGTCCAACTTAGAGATAAGTTCAACTTAGGATCTTTGTGAAACACCCCCCTGATTGGCCTGGGAGCATCCAAGGGGATTGGTGTAAGAAAACCAAATGGTTCTTGCAGGTTGAGTACATATTGACTAATTAATAACCTTTGTTTAAATCCTGGATGGGGGGGGGGGGTGTCTCATTAAAGCCTGTATGTCGTCCGCATACACCAAAATGCTTAAAAAGGAGAGTTTTTTTTCATGACCAGGCGCGTATCGCATTATGGGTATCAAAAACAGGAAACATCTGGGGGAAAGGTATCACATCAACTGTGCCAGTGATAAGAAGAAACCCGGTCAGGTTATGGAATTTGATAGCCCTGGTCGGGAGCAGAGGGTCCGACATGATTTTAAAAACCCATGGAAATACATTATAAAATGAAAGATAAATGCAGCGCAGTACAGGAACCTGCAGTTCTGTGTTAAAACCATCCCTTTGTGTTTGTCATGTGGTAAGAAAATGTGAATTAACATAATTCATTCAGATTTAATTATTGAGGTCTTTTTCATCATTAGTGAGTATATTTAATGAAGTATCTTCAATGAACGGTATCTGTATAGTTCAGTATACATTTTATGTCTGTCTGGCATTCTCCATCTGTATATTTCTAATTCTTATTTTCTATTCAGCCATCTCTTGTCTTTGTATCCCTCTTATCTTAAAGCCCTCTGCACTAGTCTAGCATCGAGGGATTAGAGCTCTATGCAAGGTCACTGGCAGGTGGTTATCTCATCAAATCAGCTCTCAATGAACATAAGAAAAAGGGTATCATGTGGGATCAACGGGTACCGCTTTGGCGTTGTTGGCTGTATAGAGGGCGCAAGTAGCTATAAGCAGTGCAGTGGCGCCTGAAAATGATCTTATTACTGATTTGCTTTCTGTCTTTATCTTTCTCTCCCTCTCTTCCTCTCTCTCTCTACCCCTCCCCATCTCCCTCTCTCTCTCTCTCTCTCTATGACTCTCTCGCCTATTCCTTTGACTGCATCATCATTAGATGTGACATCCATGGCAGTCATGGCTATGGCATGTATGCAGGACTCCTTCAACAGCCCTCAAAGACTCACCCCCCTCAGAAACATGATGCGCAAAGGTTCCGAATGCATTATGGGACATCAGACACCAGACGGATGGTTCGGTGGCTCAAATGTTATAAGCACAGCATTAGCAGCACAGGTATGCACTTTTCTCTTTAAAAAAAAAGACCTGTAAAAATGAAAAGGGACCTACATGTATCATACCATTGTTTAGGTTCTTCATCCTTCTGAAATACCAGTGATAAATAAAGCTATTGCTTTCGTTGTAAACCTAGTTACGCATAATAATAACATTAATAGTTTGTGCTTGTATAGCACACAGGTATGTCAAACTTACCGGTAACACTCCTGGCACTCCAAAATTATTATCCCGGCTTTAGCATGGCTGCCCTTATGGCACTCTTCAACAAATTCATTCCTACCAGGGCCTGTTTCACAAAACTTGTTATCTATAACAAATGCTAAATATTTATGACAAATTTACTCTCGGCCAATCAGATGCCATGATTTCAGTAGCTCAGGGGAAAAGATACATGGGGGCTCGGGGAGAATTAGCCCCTAAAATGCCAAAAAGAGCCCCGGAAAGTCATAAAAGAGCCCCTAAAATTGCTTAGAGTTCAATGTAAAACCAAATAAAGATACATTTTCATGCTAGCAAGCATGAAAATTTGCCCTCAAAATTGTTAAAGTATTTTTTTCCCTGATTAGTAGCTTGTAACTTGTTATTGATATCAAGTTTTATGGAACAGGGTCTAGGTACCCATTCACCTCACCTTAGTCCAGTGTGACAAATATATATTAATGTCTTAATGCAAACGGAAGTAAGTGATGTGGCATGGGTTTGTTTGAGTGATGGCTGGTTTTACCAATACCACCCATTCATTATTCATCTAGTGGGGCATTGCGAGAAAGCTGCAATCATTTGCACATCCCCCAAATCAAGCGAAAGTCTTGCGATTGATTGCAAATTTACAATTGATCGCTACTCGACTTTCTTGCAACGCCTCATTAGTAAGAGAGAGAGAGAGAGATCGAGAGAGAGAGAGGGAGGGATAATAAAAGCTAGATCTACTTAACTTAATTTGATTGTTAACACTTTAATCCTCACAAAATCGTAGTAAATTCAGAAGACTAGTAGGGCGTTGCAAGAATGTTGAATTGCAATTGATTGCAATTATCAGTTGCAAATTTTGCAAATGGCACTCAATCGCAACTTTCTTGCAAGGCCCCATTAGTGATTATATAAAAAGTTTCCTCATTGCTGCCTTTTTTTTCCTAAGGCTTTGATTGCTGCCCGTGAATCTCCATCGCTATGGCGATGTGAGGACGCCCTCTTTCACATCCTGGATGCCCAGGAGGAGGACGGTCACTTTGGAAGCCAAGGGGGCACTATCCAGATCCTTCCGTTGTTAAGCAATCGTCACCATGGAAGCCTGGCTGATATCCAGCGGGAATGCCCAGTGCAAGGTCTGTTTTGTAAACTTACCAAATAAACTGGAAATTGTTACAATTTTCCCCATAATACTAAACATATGAGACATAGTTTAAAAATTAATGAGCAGAAGTGGAAAGAGTGATTTAAAATCAAGGCCATCAGAGAACATCACTGAGTCACCTGACTCTAGTTGAAACATTTTGGCGTCATGGGTTCTCTTAAACGTACCTACCCTGGTGGTTTTTTTACATGCAAATTTTCTTTGTTGTTGTTGCTATTTTTCTCTATATTTTTATGATATTTCCAAGAAATCTAGACCAGTTTTCTCTATTTTCTTATGGGGATAAAAAGAGAAAAGTAGTCTAATAAACATATATTTACACTACAGATTTTGAACAAAAGATGGATGAAACATATACTCAGAGTTGAAAACAGTAAATACATATTTTCTGTGCTGTTTTCGACTAGTTTTCGACTACTTTATTTTGACTAGGGGAGTGATCATTATTTTTTCTTCCACAGATGTGATGCAGAGCATACCACTGATTGGACGACATGATGAGACGCATGCTGTCAATTTTGAGATCAGTCAGGAATTGGAGAATAGTGTGGTTATTTTCAGCCCATTCCTCGTAGACATCCTGCCAGGAGAGAGCGTCTACAGGGCCATGGAACGAGCTCGTCAAATTGGCTACTTCAGGTTAGTGTTGTTGTTTTTTCTTAGCTAGTTGAGAGGTATACAAGTGAGTAAATCTCTTGAAGTTGCTTCTGATTGGTCAGTTGCTTTAGGAAGCCTCAGGAGTTTCCTCTGTTATTTCGTTTTCTGCATTGTCTTTCGCTTTATGGCAATAGATGCAATCTGCACATGGGCAGATTAAGGTCATTTGTACCAAAATTGTAAACTCACTTGATCTAGGATTTGTTCAGTTTTAGACTGTTATTCCTATCCATGGTTTCCTTTGGCTGGGGTTGTCATCATATTTATCTGGGGCATCTTTCCACCATTTCTCAAGTCCATATTTGAAGCAATTCATAGTGGTACTCTGTAAAAGCCATTGAGACGAATTCTGGATTATGCTCATTCACTGACTGCACATTCTATGATAAACAGTTTCTTCCCAAGAGGGCAAACAAAAGGTATTCATGAAGCACCTCTAGTGATTATTCTAAAATGCACAAAGTGGGATGACTTCATGTGTAAAAGATTTGTAGATATTTTGTACCAAAGCTTACATTCTACAAACTGGTCTTTTGGCAAAACATGGTTCATCTCCCTAATTTAGGTGAATAGGTTTTCTGACTAACATCATCAGTATTGAAATAGCATTTGACTGAAACAGATAGGATTTTATAATATTGNTTTGAAGCAATTGATAGTGGTACTCTGTAAAAGCCATTGAGACGAATTCTGGATTATGCTCATTCACTGACTGCACATTCTATGATAAACAGTTTCTTCCCAAGAGGGCAAACAAAAGGTATTCATGAAGCACCTCTAGTGATTATTCTAAAATGCTCAAAGTGGGATGACTTCATGTGTAAAAGATTTGTAGATATTTTGTACCAAAGCTTACATTCTACAAACTGGTCTTTTGGCAAAACATGGTTCATCTCCCTAATTTAGGTGAATAGGTTTTCTGACTAACATCATCAGTATTGAAATAGCATTTGACTGAAACAGATAGGATTTTATAATATTGTATCATTCCACTGTGATCAAATCTCACATGTGAAATATGTTTGTCAAATTAGATGATGAATTTACAGTCTTACTAGAATTTGAAATGTTACTCTTCTGTTCCAATGACAAATTTATTCCTTCTCAAAGCAGCAGGTTTTCAAGGTAGAATTGCCCTTTGAATATCTGATCATGTGCATTAAAAACTATCAATATTGCTTCCATTCAAAGATAATGATGGTTTTCTCTAATTTTTCTCCTCCAGTTTTGAATCTAAATTGTCTCAGTTTGGCAACTACATTACTTCAATCAACAATGTAGTGAACGACAATGCCAATGGTCTCTATTGGTTTATCTATTCAGTGGATGAGAATGGTGATCAATTCTTAGCTGAGACTGGTATGTATAAATGTAAATTCTTAATTTTGTTTTGAAGATTTTTTTCAATTTCAGTTAAGTCATTGATTTTGTTTCAGAACATTGAACATGTCATGTGTATTGTAAATAATCAGAGTTGTATATCTTTCATCTCAATTAGTTATTTATCTTGTGCCGAATCTGCATATCTCAGTGGCAATGTAATTTTTATCTGAATTTTTTCTCTCCCCACCTCCTTCCTCCTCTATCGTATCTTCTTTTCCCTCTCCCATCTCTCCTCTCTGACCTCCCTTCTGTCTCCACTCTCCCATCATCTTTCTCCTGTTTCCTCTCTTCTCTCTCATCTCTCCTTTCTCCTTCCTATATCCTCTTTGACTTCTCTTTTGTCTCATCCTTCCTCCCTCCCCTGTCATATCGCCCCATTTCTCACTCCTCTCTCCTTCCTCCTCTCTCCTCTTTTCTATCTCCTTCCGCTCTTATCTCTCCCCTCCCTCTCCTCTCTCCTCCCTCCTCCCTCATTCCTCTTGCCCCTTTCCTCCCACCTCTCTCTCTCTCTTTCCCCTCTCCTCTCTCCTTACCTCTCTCTCCAAACCCTCCCTTTCTCCTCTCACCTTGTAGGTGCTGAAGGAATCATGCCAGTGAATGGCTCCACCTATCGTTGGATCTATCGTGCATATTCAAACTGAAAAAGACCCAGTACACCCACCAAGTGAATGGTTTACCGGTATTCATATCTGATCGTTGTTGCATTGATTTCCTTTTTGTAAACAATGCCTGAAAGATACACACATGGGTGATTCCTTGAAATGTATCCTCTACAACACATATCTTTGGTCTATTCATTTCATCCAAAAGTAAAATATCACGCTATGACTACTGACCAATTGCTACTTATGATAGAAGTAACATTAGCCATTAGTCAAGAGATTTGTTATATTTTTGGATGAAAGAAATGAATAATGTCACAAGGACACATTCCATGGAATTGCCAAGTTGGTGCAGGCATGAATAGTGATGCAGCTGGCAACCAAAGCTGCCAGAAAGAGTGCCCCCCCCCCATCTTACTGTGTACAGTGTTCATTTGATCATACAAAGTTAGTCTACAAGGTAAATGACCTCTAATTGCTCATTACACTTAAAATATTGTATCAAACCATATTATAATCATGAAAATGTATGATGTAGAAAGAAAAAAAAAGATGCAGAAACCAATAAATCAAATTAAATCAAATCAAATATAGCAGCTCGATAGTAATCTATTAAGAAATACATGTATAGCTAGCCATGCAGGAGAAATTTAGAGTTTAATTTAGCTGACCATTTATATTGTATATTACTGGTACAACTTTTAATTTTGTAATGAAAAATACAAAAAGCGTTATATAACCTCATGTCAGCATTATTAGTCGAATAAAACAAATTTTTGTTCAGAGACATTGAGGTAAAGTGTACAGGTATGAGTAAATTTCTACAATGCAAGGTATTTTATCAAGTGTATAAAGAACAAATGCAGTGTATCTTCAAGCAGGGTTCTACGGGCATTACAGAAAAACTGTCCAAGTTAATGAACTGTAAATCTAGACTTGAGTCTGGATTTTATTACAGTACTTATGTAAATCATGCATGCATTCAAGCATGAAAGTGAAATTGTGTACACACATGTAATTAAAGAGAAAGTTGAGTTTTGGGAAGAGGTGAAAAATAATTTGTGAGCGTTATCATTCTTATTATGCAAGTGTGGAAGAACATCAGATAAGACATGTTCCCTGAAAAGCATGGCTCTTCAAATGCCTTCATATTCTAAATATGTCATGTAACATCGTAAAAATCCAGGGTCGGATTTTTGCGCCACGTGTTCGTGTAGTCCCATATCCATCTTACTGTGCAGTGTGTACAGTGTTACTTTACCAAGACTTTGCCCAATTTCTTATCAATTTGATGATTCCAGAACTTTGCAATACACACAAACTCTTATATGCTATATGATCAATCTTTTCGGGTCGATTCCACACCGTTTTTTTTTACAATGCAATCACATGACCAGAACTCAACTTCATCTCTAATGTTAACACGGAGAGATCAATCAATCGACTTTATCTTTAAGTGACAATGAGAAATTAACAAGGCTCTGCCATATACATCTTTACTCTCACTGTGACTTTACTTACTGCAAAACATTTTATTAATGCTCTATTAAACTGCAAAATATTTTCATTCACTGATTGTGGCATGCACACTTCTAAAATGTTTTTTGCATCCAGAATTTTGCAATGCTATAAAATGTGTTTTAACTTAAACTTAACTGGCTTTGATTTATGCCTCTGATTCTTGTCTCTTTCTAGATTCACAAGTTGCAGTCAATTAATTCTTGCCAGGAACCTACTAATTTGATTTAGCAGAATACAGGATTAATTTGTTTTTCATGGTTCTATTGCCCTGTAAATTGAAAATACCCGGTATGTGGATATTTCTAAATGAATAGAATTAGTATTAAATAAACACTTACTAGATAAGCTGATGAAGTTTGAATTGTATTATGTATGATTATAATGATCTTATATCTACACATCATTTCCCTGTTTTGTTGTTTAATGATTATATGATTATGAACATTATGTGTAATAGCCACTGGTGTTCCCCTAGTGCCCCTTGGATCAACCTCTGTCGAAAATATATCAATCGACATCTATCAAAATCTATCTTTCAAATACATTATCAAAACATATCTGTATCAACCAGCTTATGAAGAATTGTATGAAGGAAGTCTGTTTGGAGAAACACCTAATTCTTATGCTGTTGTGTATAATTGTTTTCATACGACATGACTTGTATTACTTTATACTCGGTTTTCCATTTTCCATAATTATGTATTTTTTGCTTAAGTATGTATTTGTGTGTGAGTACATGGACATAAAGCACGGACAGATGCTTATATAGTTTTTTTTATATATACATTGCTTTTCATTTTATATTCTCTAATGCAATGATTAATTTGATAATGTAATAAGATATTCCCATGTATCTTGTGTATGACAATTCTAAAATAAATTGATTTTATGCAATATTAACCATGTAATGTGATTATTATTGGCACCTTTTCCTAGTTGCTGCTGTTAATGCATTTTTTCCTTTTTAACACATGTATAAATGAATTGGTTTTCTATTTTCTGATATGATGAAGGAAATATCTGTAGCAACCATTGAGCAGTATACTTTTAGTGCATGAATAACATGTATGTAGCTTTAAAGGGAGACTTGACAGTTTATCAAAAGACTGAATGCCCAGAAGACAGAAAGATCATGAGATTGAATTAGGTTCACATCATAGAGATATATACTACTAACATTAGTATATATCTCTATGGTCCACATACTGAAAGAGGAAGTATATATAGTGGGGAAGTGATGGGGAAACAAACAAAGAGACGAAGAGATAGAGAGAGAAAGAAAGAGAGAGAGAGAGGGTGAGAAAGGGTGAGGAGAGAAAAAGAGAGGGTGTGTGTGTGTGTTTTAGAGAGAGAGAGAGAGAGAGAGAGATGAAATAGAAACGGAGATGTAAAAACTAAAATAATTGGAGGGGATCAGAAGAAACAAGAAAACACAACAGAGGAGATATGACAATTTGTAAGTAAAAACAAGTTTTTGAAATAAGTATGAGAAGGAGATGAGAGCTAGGGCAAATGCAATGAGTGGGACATGAGTGTTACCCCAAGGAATGCCAAATGTCTTTAAAAAAACACAAAAAAACTTCATATTTCTTTTGGAAGCATATGCCAAAAGCAAGCAAGCATGCATGCAAAACAAAAAAAAAAGTTAAGAGGAAGAAGAGGAGGACTGAATTTGTATTATTGATTTGTTTAAATATATGTTTTTGTGTGCATAACCATGGTATCAAACAATGAAATACATTGTTTGATGACCCTATGTTTATCATCGTTTGATACCATAGTAACCATGGTGGATGGTAATTTGGTTTAAAAAAAAACATGGTTACCATGGTACTTTAGGGAATTGGCATAGTAACAGAATTAAGGATGACCCATGCCAACTCCCTCCCCCACTCTGTCTCTCACATACAGACTGTACAATTGGTAAATGAAGCAAAGTTGATTAAGAATTAGACTTTCAGCATTATGTAGTTTGCATGTTATTAAGCAAAAGGTCTAAAAACCACATAGCCTACAGGCTTACAAGAATATATTGCGTAATCATCGAGCTTGCTGGGCTGGCGCATGCGCATAGCGTTTCTATAACATTACCGGCTGACGTAATTCGCAATCTCGAAGCTCGAAGATTCCCGAATATTATATTATTTTTGGACATCAGCTAGCAATATTAATCATGCCTAGAGGAGGAAGAAGTCGCGGAAGATCCTTTTCACCAGTTCGGTAAGTATTTTTGCTCAGTAGTTGTTTGAATGGAAGGTAAACTAGGTCGACTTCGTATGTCGTAATTGTCTAATTCTCGACCTTTCCATGTGCAACTCCAGGCGGCTGGTTAAGCGAGACTTGTGGAGCATTTTCTGCACGTGAATGCTGAATGATTATGATAACCTCAGGTGAATACAGGTGAATAGGTGAATTCATTGGTATTGTCTCGACTCTTTCTTGGTTTGTTTGCTTTGCTAATTTGCTTCGATAACCTCTATGTCTAACGTTACTCCCCGGGACTGAGTAAGTTAGTCTAAGACCAAGAAATATTAGAACAATTATTATGTCTTCTTTGTTCATGACTAGATTCTTTAACTTTCATGTTATTCATATTTTTATTTCTTTATTTTAGGGCTGCACCGCCCTGGACAATGTCTCCTGCCCCCCAGAGAGCCCCTGTGCCAGCTCAGCAGCCAGCCACAGCTATGGGCCAATCAAGAGGGCCGGGACTAATGGGTCAGATGGCAGCTACTGCTGGGGGTGTAGCCATCGGATCAGCATTGGTAAGTAAACACTTATAAAATTTTAACAGGTTTGAAGAAGAGGTCTCTGTCTATATCAATGTTGGAGCTTTCTATGATACAGTGCTCTCTGACTCGTACTAAAAGGTTCATTTAGATATGACGTAAGAAACCACTGCAAAAAAGTGCTGTGGTTTATTTAGTTTTAAAGGGATCGTTTAACAATGTTAAATCTGAGATACACCATACACGGTCCTACATGTTAACAGTGTCTGTGATATGGTGTCATATTGAAGCCCTAAAAAAATTGCGCTTCAAAACGATCAAGAAGTGCCTCAAAAAAGTAAAACAACTTTGAGTGACCGGTTTTACCATACTCGTTTTCCCCAATAGACCGTAGTGTTATGAAAACCGTTCAGCGAACGGTTTTAAAAATTTGTAATTCCAATCATTAATATCTTGATAATCAGACAGGCGATCGGCTTGTAAAAGACACGGGAGTTCCTGACTGACCTAAAGTTTTATAATTATCATCGCAGCATGAGCTAAATCAAGGATTATTTCTAAAGGATCTAAGACAAAGTTACCGGATCCCTTTAAATGAATGGCAGGGCATTACTGCACACAACCAAGTTCCTACGAGTCTTCACATCTACTTGAGCAAACAAAAACTTACAAAACTTAGGTCCCCTAAATCACAACTCATCCTTTCTTTGTGGCCTTTCGCCTTGACAGGGTCATGCCGTTGGACATGCCATGACTGGTAGTGGTAGCAGCCAGCAACCTGATGTCACCTACCAAGAGCAGCCACAACAGCAACAACAGCAGCAACAGAACCCTTGCCACTATGAGATTCAGAAGTTCATGCAGTGTGCCGAAACCCAGAATGATCTTAGTTATTGTGACGCATTCAACATGGTTCTCAAAGATTGCAAGAGAGCGAATGGTAAGGATTCCGTCATTTAATTGGCATGATAATTTTCCTACTGTAGCCAATTTTCTTTTCATCCAGGATGTTGGTACAGCAGGGCTCATACTGAGTAGGGCTTGTTATTTAGTGCATTAAATCAGTATGTGTGATATTCAACATGATTGATACTCAAGGATTGCAAGAGAGCAAAAACTAACATGCCTATCAAATGATAGGCATGTTAGTTTTTTTTCATCGAAGGAAATTTCTATTCCATTTAGAATTTATCTACAATAGGTTTTATAATTCGTTTTCTTGGACTGTGTCTTTCTTGGGATAAATCTGTTTGTGTGATTTCAGCATAGTGCCTAGGATTGCCAGAGAGCAAACAGTCAGGGTTCTTAATGTTTGATGAGCAAGCTACATTTGCAGTTTAAAATTATTTTATTGGCTCAGAGTTCTTCAAGTAATTGGGCTGTGTAGTATTCTATTCCAAGAATAAACACAACAAATTAACTGAAAAAAGCAACTTGTATTTACTCTCCTTATTTTAGATGATTTATTATGGACAGAGTTTAATAGGAGTACAAGCTTGATTCTATTTCATTTGTTTATTTATCTCTTGACTAATCTACATTTTCTACCGTAATTGCTTGGCAGACACAAATTTAATATATAGGCTCACTGAAATTTATTTGTTCTCTCAGATAGTGTCAGTTACAATAGATTTGTTGCTTGCTTTCAAATAATTCACCCATGTCTTTGTTATTTTTGTTTCACCTTTATTTTTTACTCCACCATAGGTTTGGCATAACAGCAGATGATCATACACTTTTCTGTTTTCTTACATCGTCCGCTGTCTGGCCTATGTCCACTGCAGCTTTTTACAACAGATGAAATAGAGTATTCTACTAAAATCTACTTTAACATTAATCGGGATTTGAAACAAAACTTTCTTAAATGTTTCCATTAATTTAGCTGACAAACTATTATGGTGCATAGAATTTCTAGGATGTTTTCATGAATGAAGTTGTCAATGATGTGAATCAGTTAATTTATTCATTTCCTTATCACAAGGAATTGCTTGATGAATTTGCACCTTCTGTAGTAATATATGAGAGATACTTGGAGTGTTCCATCATAAATACATGTATTCACTTTAGAATTCAGTTGAAAATGCTTGCCGAATCTCTCTCATAGGTTATACAAATTTATTTTTGTTAGTTTTGAGCTAATTTTTACCAGAGGAAAGTTGGATTACCAGTAAATGATTTTTTTTATGAGATGCTCATCATTATTGTTCCAAATTATGAAAGGAAGGAATTACTTTGAAAAAGGAAACCTCTCATCCATTCTGCTGTGCAGTGCTTTGTATCATCCAAAGTATTATTACCTTCTTTTAAGTTCTTTCAACCTCTGTAGAATTTGCACGGTTGCACATACATACACACTGATTAAGTGATGGCCCAATTCATGATAAAGCCAAGAAACTGCATTTGTTGTAGGGCAATAGGTATACATCAATAGAGATATTCAATTTAAGTTTTGGCATGATTTCATGGAGTGTTGTTGCGACTGAAACTTTCTGAACTTTTCATATTTCTTTATGAATCATTAATAGGTTAGAAGAGGGACCACTCATCTGTGGGAGAGGTATAGTGCATGTATATATTTCATTTAATTATATTGTCTCGGGTTTATAATTCACCTGAGAATTTGAAATACACATAAAATTCACCAAACTGATCTAATTTGGCTTTTAACAAATAATTTAGAAAGAAATTCAGCATTTCTGTTTGTTTTGATTGAAATTTTATCATTTGCATGACTCCTTGTGATAAATTGCTTAGGGAAAGATGGTCAGACATTTTCTGGGTGGTACTTGTTAGCTGAAAATGAAAATATGTTATCGGATTGTTGCAGCAATATTTTAAGTGTTCTAATGATTTTATCCTGTGAGTATGGCATTCTTTGACTTGTGGAAAAGTATCAACAGTATTTTATTATTGAAAATTGATATGAATGTGAAAATAAATGTTTGACATGACCTGACATGACCTGTAGCATTTCTTTCTTCTTGAGGTCTATGTGATGTAGGGAAATGGAAATGGAAATGGGTGTGAGAGGGAGAATTAAAAGGAAAGATCTTTATATGAATGAGAGGGAGGCATGAAGTAACATACATGGCAATATGGGAGCTGGGGGTTGTTTCACAAAGATCGTAAGTTGAACTTATCTGTAAGTTGGACTTAACAATTATGGAAAGCTGTTAGCATCTTTGAAGATTTTGTAAAAATTATTTTAAAAGGCATAACATGTTGATTCAAATCATTCATATTTTCTATTATCATGGGAGATTTCATGTTCTTGATGTCAAATTTATGAAAAGTCTAAAATACTTGAAATTTTGCCTTTGAATATATTTTATTTTAAGGCTACAAATGGCTCTCCATAATATTAAGTCCAACTTAGAGTTAAGTTTGACTTAGGATCTTTGTGAAACACCCCCAGGAGCGAAAGAGTAATGTGAGCTATGATGTGGAAAAGGTGTGATGAGATGTGGGTCTAACGAGGACGACGGTGAGGGGGAATAGATTGGAATGGCAGAAATAAAAAGGAAAAAGAAAAAGCAATGAGGAACTTGAAAGGATCCCATGTATAAGAAATTAATGACAACAAGGATAGATTTCGGGAGATGATGTTAACCTAGAAGCAAAAGTATATTTGGTATTTGGAGAATTATTTTTCAAAAAGAATGAAATTAAACAACAGAGAAATGAAATTGTGATGATGAAGCAAGTAGTTTAAGATGAACAAGAGAACAAGAACAAGTCCTTACACGGCAACAGTCGAGCAAATTTTCTTTATGGACAAATTCCCAAATGCTGGTTGTGTGAATGTGAAAGTGCCTTATACACTGTAAGCGCACATAATTTGTCTTTGATGTCAATCCAGACAGTAAACTGTATGGGATTTTAAGGAACTAGTTTACCATCGTTTACCTATCATTCTTGTCATTATTACATGAAAAATCTTTGACAATGACTATCAAAATACATGTATATAACATTTGAATTGAATAAAAATCCACAATTAAATTTGTCAAGGTTTCTCTTGAATAGATGTATCAATACATATACAAGGCAAACAAAAAGAACCTTTCTTGAAAGTGCAGTGTATTTCTGATACGGTATATAAAAAGAAATGTAAAACTCAAACTTCAAAACTATGTTTTATTATATTGCAACACTAGCCTCAAAAAATTCACACGAACAAAATTTTATTAAAAAAATATATAGATATTTATTCCACTAGCTTCGAAACTAGGTGATGTGGTCTTTTTATAGTCCAAAAATGTTTTAAAAAACGGAAGAGAGTTATTTGTACTGACGGAAACGGCTAACATGAAATAATCAACATTTTGAGGGTATTATATTTTTCCATAATATAGTTATTTGGAGTCTATTCTATCATTTTGTATATATCAAAACAACTAATTATACCAAACACACACTGTCAATTATTTTTAGGGTTCAATTCTAATGAGGTTAAAATGTTTAAATATTATAGGGCAGACCCTCCCAGGTTTAAAGGTATATAGTTTTGGTAAACCCTCAGAATTTTGTTTTGCTTTCAGGTGACAGTTAAATAGCAATATACTATTCATACTAAAACACTGTGAGGTGTTTTTCTTCTCAAGTGGTATATTTCAAACAATTTAAAAAGCAGATGAGAGGTCTGACACCACTACAAAATTTGTATTTCTTTCATCTGGGCACACATGTTGCCCCATGGTGTTTCACATTAATAGGTCCAAACTATTTAAAACAAAAAAAATTCTATTTTTTCTTGCTCTCCTTAATGCATTCCATCTATTCTTTTTGATCCATCCTGCATTTCTTCTTCTGTGCCTTCTTCTTCCTGTTCTCCTGGAGAGATGGATGCGATAAATTGTATGACGACTTTTCACAGAACATCTTCTTAGACTTTTTCTTGATATTCTTGTAAGATTGATGTGATCACTCGAAGAGAAATCCCTCCCTTTCTTCACTCCCTAAATCATCCACGTCAACTTATTCTTCCAGTAAGCTTGAGGTGACCACTTGAATGACATCTTTAAAAATCCTTCCTGTCATTTCTACCAGTTCAACTTTTTTGTCCTCTTTGTATTAAAGATGGATATAATCACTTAAGATGAAAGTCTTGATTTATCCTTCCTCTCCTTCTTCTCCTTCTGCACCTTCTTCTTCCTGCCCTCCTGGTAGGATGGTGGTTATTACTTTGATGAGAGATTCCATCTGATCCTCCGACAACCGCTCTTCGCATTCCTCTACCATCTAAAGAAAGTAAAGAAGTTTACTTTAATTATTTATTTCTCCTTCTCATTTACCCTGTCTCTTCTTTTATCATTTGAATGTGGCATTTTAAGCACAAAAATGTCCCTCTCTATCGGCAAATTTCTGCTCGTGGCAATTTATTTAGTGAACAAAATGAAACACAGTAAGCTTTCAACCTGGTGTGTTTAAACAAGTTTGGAGTCTTTAGGCAGTTATAATATATAAATGATAGCAGCGTAATGAAAAAAAAATTCACACACTTAATGCAATAGCGTTGACATTTCCCCCATTCTAAAACAGTCTTAACTGAAATCAAAACATCTGTGAGAATATAGGCCTTATATTTGAGTAAATCAATAGGCCTGCCGGTATTGTAAATGTACTTGACGGCAACAAATGATCATGATAGATAAATGCAGGCACAATGTTTACAATTTTTACAATGGCCAGAGTAACAACAATTCTTTGATTGTGCCTAATAAACACATAGATAGATTTAGGTGCACAGAAACGCTTTTCCCTCTACAATAATGAATTTGAAAAGCAAAACTTACTGCCATTATTTCTACTGAGGTAGTTGGTCTGTGATTAAGAAGTTGTAGTTTTTCAGATCTGTAAAAAAGAAAGGAATAACAAATGGTATGAATTATCACATGCATTTTATGTTCTTTGCATGTATTCCTAGTCTTCCATTTTCTTTCTTTACTTTTTACTTTATATGTTCTCCCATTATTCATATACTGCTAATATTACATAGGGCATAATGGTGTGTTTCAGTGCCGTTGCGAATTCACTTTACACTAGATGCAAATGCATATGATAAAGGTACTTTTGCAAAACAAAATTGAAATCAAGAGTCTGTTTGTTTTTTACTTTAACTTTTTTACGTTAATCACTATAAAGCTTTAAATATTTTGGTGGGAAACCAACGTTTATTGGGAAGAAACCCGCTGTGAATTTGTGATGACTTAAAATAGAATCAATTTCCAACAGGTTAGTTTTCCTTCTTACTTGGTGAGATTGAAGGGAGCTAGAGCTTGGAGGAACTTCTCTACGACCTCAGGAGTTTGAAGTCCACATGGAGTATTCTCTAGGTATTTGATTGTCTGTAAAGAGAAGAACAAAGTATATGCTTAACCCATTGCCTCCAGTAACCAGATGACTCCTGTATCAGACCGATGGGAATGTGAGAATCTAGAATTCAATGGGTTAACTCTACAGTAAAATGCAATGAATTAGCACCCTTTTGGCTCTTAACATACAAAACACAAATACAACAACATGCAACAATCTTAACATTACTTTCTTCTTATTCAATTACATGTACCATGGATTTCTGCCAAACACTAATCAACTCATAAGCATTCTTTCTTGGTGTAGCATGAAGAAAAATGAGAGATTTTCGTCCCACTGAACTGAAACTCGCAAAAGAGCAAAATGATAGTATAAACCTTATTTATTTCTTTCGGATAATTCTCATTACTACTGAAATCTTAGGAATACTACTTTGTTCTGTTTCTTCTTTGCAATTTGTCATGCTTTTGGGGGAACAATGTACATGTATAAACCCAAATCAAAACATGCAAGAAAATTATAACATAGGAAGATTTGTCCAAAGTGAAATATCTGATACTCACTACAACTAAAGAGAACCAAACTAAAGGTGTTACGCATATTTGTTTTGCTAACTTCTATTTTTTTTTCTTCTTCTAGTTTTAGACAATCAAATTAAAAATGCATTATGTACCTCATAGGAAATGGTGGCAAGGTTCTGCTGTTTTTTGCTGATGCTCTTCTTCCCTCTCTGAGAGCTCCCTGCTTGTAATTCTTTGAGCAGAGCGTGTACCTGAAAAGAAAGAAAATCTATTGTTAAGAGATTAAAGGTTATCAGATAATGTTTCTGAGCCTTCGGCTTGAGACGAGGCTTAAAAGACCTTGTCCACACAGCTTAGCTTAGGGTAGGGCCAAAAATTATGGCAATTTTGTAATCTAATGTGAATTATCTTGGCAACATACTAGGAGTCTACACACGCAAAAACAGCTGATTGTCACCAACATATTTACAGCCCCAGGGTAAACGTATTACATACCTCATAGTTGCTCAGCATAGCAGCACTTTCTTTGACCCTGCAAATAAGAGAAGAGTAAAATTTGGGTTATTTGTCAAACATCTTCAGTAGGTATGGCTTGATATGTTTCACTAGACACTAATCTCTCAGAAGAAGATGAAGATGAAGAAAAAGGAGGAAGAAAAGGGAGGAGGAGAAGGAGGAGGAGGAGGAGAAGGAGGAGGAGGAGGAGAAGGAGAAGGAGAAGGAGAAGGAGAAGGAGAAGGAAGAGGAGGAGGAGGATAAGGAGGATAAAAAGGAGGGGAAGGAGGATGAGGAGAGGAAGGAGAAGGATGAGAAGGAGGGGAAGGAGGATGAGAAGGAGGGGAAGGAGGATGAGAAGGAGGGGAAGGAGAAGGATGATGAGGAGGGGAAGGAGGAGGAGGAGGAGGATGAAAAGGATGAAAAGGAGGGGGAGGACGAGAAGGCCGAGGGGAAGGAGAAGGATGAGGAGGGGAGTTCATCATCATCATCAGGAGGGGGAGGAGGAGAAGAAGGAGGAGGAGGTGAAGGAGGAGGAGGAGGAGGAGGAGAAGGAGGAGGAGAAGGAGGATTAAAAAAAGGAGGGGAAGGAGGACAAGAAGGGGAAGGAGAAGGAGGGGAAGGAGAAGTAGGAGGAGGAGAAGGAGGGGAAGGTGGAGGAGAAGGATGGGAAGGAGGAGACGGAGGGCGAAGAGGAGAAGAAATACAACAATCGCTTAGGCCTAATCGCACTTTTATTTGATCATACACACTAGCTAGCACAGCTCATCGAAATTCGAATTCCATTTTCGACCGATTTTGTAACTCAGCTTAGTAAAATCAAAACAAATGGAAGTTGGTTCAACTCACTAACAGTACCAATAATCATTTAACTACATGGCAACATAAAATACAACCATATAACTAAACAGACAATTAAATTCAATGGAAAATAGATTCAAAATACTTACACCTCCATTGCAGCCTTTGTTAAACCGCATCTACACCCCGTTTCCCAAACCTTTATTTTCGTGTACAAGTGAATCTGGTAGTATGGTATCTTTGAATTATAAGCTACATGGAAATTTGTCACTTATTCAGATGCTAGCTTAATTTGCGAATAACCGATCTAAAAAATTCTCAAACGAAATGAAACATGTGTATGGGTACATGTATTAGTACTCAAAAACCCTGAAAACTACCATTGTTTAGACTGAAAAGCTGTAAGTTCAACGCAAACCACGATTTTGTATA
>BEXV01000292.1:128926-141279 GCA_003118195.1 Hemicentrotus pulcherrimus | reverse complement strand
TATTCAGAGCTCGCTACGCTCGTTTGTTTGGCTTACGTTCGGGGGCGCTTGGGGGTTTAAGAAGGGTCTTGAAAAATGGCATTTTACGCCTCTCCACGATATCTATATGATTTCTCAGCAAATTATTTGTGTTTTATAACAGAAAATCTTTCCATCCATATGTAATTTGTTCTAATTATCAGTTTTTAGTAAATTTTCTTTGTGTAGCTCCTTTAAGGAAATATATGTGTAATAATGCCCTCACTTTAGAAGGAAAAGAAAGAAACACAAGCTTTAAATACATCTCTCATGTAAATCTCAACCTGTTATAAAAAAAAAAAATCATATTTTAGAAGCTCGGACGGGGGTAGGGGCGCGGGAAAGAAAACCAGTGAAATTCGAAAAAATATATTGAGGGGGCCGGGGGAGGGGCGGCGACTTGGATGCATGTCTGATACATACGGATGAGCGCCAGCTGGGAGGGGCTTTGTGTACAAATTTGTGAGCAATGCAATGTGGTGAAAAAAAGTGGTGAGTAACATTCTCAGGTTGAATTACTGGCGCAGGACTACGTCAACGACTACTGCGGTTTTAATGACGGACATTTATTACTTTATATCAATAGAATGCAAAAGGACAGAGAAAACATTGGTTTGGAATTGCTGGACTATATCATAGTGCAGGCATCGAAGCGCTTACAAAATAAAGGCGTTGTTGCATCGCACTATATATCAATAAAACGTTTGAATGTAACGTCAACGGAACGTCAAGTCAAAGAAGATTGATTCATTCGGGTTACTATGTCAAGGGCTCAAGGGACGGGGTCGCTGACCGGAGGCGCGCTCCGTTTGTGCTGACACCAGCCCCACGTGGCCTGCACTGTACTGTCAGCTGACTGTGGCTCAAAGTTGCAGACTGAACCAACCAGTTCGCAGACAACATTTTACGTCCTTGCAGAATCAAAGTGTTATTACAAAGTTTCCTCAAAACAAGCATCAAAGATGTTATTGTTCTTGTGGAATTCTTACTCACTTGACTAAATTAAAGGTTACTTTGTCAAGGAAATCAGTTTAGTGTTCCTTAATCTCGCGCCAAAGTTATTTGCCGCAGCAGGAGTGGGCGGATTGGACATCTACGTCACGGTACATCTCTCGGATCAGTGAGGCGGAGTTGAGCTTTGAGTTTCCGCTGAACACATGTAGCGCACTCGCATCTCCCGTGTGTTTACTACGACAGACTACTACAGCATGTACGAGAGCGATATGAGTACTGCCAGTGCAGGTGGAAGTGCAAGCTCGAGTTCCATTGAACCTAACAGTACTTCCAGTGCAAGTGCAAGTTTATCTTCTGCGGGAACGTTATCAAGCATGGAGACTATTCCAACTCAGGAGGTTGCTGAAGGAGACTTTGATTTTGCAGAGGAGAAAGTTTTTGTATGGGGTCGTCTGTATCCTGTTGGAAAATGTTTCTCAAGTATTGGTGAGATTGAGAATTACAAAATGGTTGATTTCTAATTGTAAATTGGTTTGATGAGGGCCGAGGGATGACTGAGTTCAGTTTCAGTTTTGATTTTATGTTAATAGACACTAATAACTATTAATAACACAGTCACAGAGACTGAGAAGCAGTGTGCCCTTCCCTTTCTTATACTAAATGAAAATTAGCCTAGGATTATAGGAATTATTAAAATGTACAAATTAATCTCAATTACTTTTCTGTTAATTTCTGTTTTATTCTGATTTTTTTCGTTGACATGGTTGAATTTGTATACATGTTGTTTAAATCAATAGTTAAGCAAATCATACCAAATTAATCTTTTCTTTTCATTGCCTCTCGTTCTCGTACATGTACTCTCAACCCCTTCTCTCTTTCTCCCCTTCTCTCTTTCTCCCTCTCTCTCTCTCTCTCTCTCTCATTTTGCATATCATGAACTGTCTCATTATAAGTTTAAGTTCACAAGCTCTCCACTGAAATGTATGTGATAATTTCTGAGTATTTTAATTTCAGTGTAGTTTCCACGAAGTTAGACTCAACATTTCATGCAAGTTTTGTGAGTAGCTTTTCATTAAGATAACCAACTTGTAAGTTGTAGTGTACATGTTTCTAGTATAAGAGAGAGAATAAAACTTGTATCATTAAAGTCTAAAGATTGAACTGAGCTTTTGTTTGCCCCTTTTTATGAATCTTGCAGATTTCTTAGACACAAAGGATGAATATATATTTGGAAGAGATCCATCTTGTGATGTTTGCTACAATGGCCCAGAGATAAGCAAGAATCCTTGCTATCAGACTCTCAGTAAAACACACTTCAGGATATTCAAGGTGAGGATATTTATCTTTGAGTATCATCTACATGTACATTAAAACCTGTCTATAAAGACCACCTCAAGAGAAAGGAGACAAGAAAATGGTGTTTTGTACACGGGTTCCTTTTGTACATGTTTAGATTAGAAACCATTTTCAAGGGAAATAATTTTGTTTATTTTTCTAGACAGGTGGGCGCGCTTAACCAGGTTTGAATGTATCGTAAAAAGGGTGTTGAATCAACGAACCTTCACACTTTTACAATAAGAAGTTGTGAGAAATTGTGAAATATGAAGGATGAGAAATAAACAATAATATTGTAGAGATAATACACATAGGCTTATGGCTCTAAAAACTTTGACAGCCAGGTTGCAAGGCCAGGTGGTCCTTTTTTGTTGTATTTGTATGTTTTATATGTATTATTAATTCTAAATAACAGGAGTATACCAGACAGATGTACTGTGAGGGTGCAGGACTGTAATTTGAAGTCAAATGTTCTATTGGAATGTTTATTTCTTGTATTGAATATTAGATCATTATTTGATCTTATTAAATGTTGAGATGTTAGCATTTAGGTTTTGTAGTATAATTTGATATTTTGATCGCATAGTACTGTGAAACTACGAGGTGGACCTACGAGGTGGACCTACCAGGTGGTAGATAGAGGACTGTACGATGTGTGTAATGGTAGGAGATGATCTGCAACCCAATCGAGGCAGAATGGCAGATACATTATGCTTTGAGATGCTGTCTCATCTACTTGAAGTTAATGTGTTTTTGTTTGTTTAGGAATCCAATGACAACTGCAATTTCTACTTCATTGAAGACAAAAGCTCAAATGGTACCTATGTGAATGGAGAAAAGATAGGTAAGAATAACAAAGAAAAAAAGAGTCTGAACTTTTATAGCGCATATCACATTATATAATGCGATAAGGTGCATTGAAAATGATTACATGTGACCTGCTTAAACTTACACATGTAGTTTTATGACTGTATAAATCATAAAGATATTATAAATTGGTACATGTATATCATTCCAAAGTAGTTAAATTATGAAGAATATTGAAGCAAACTACAGAAATATATATTTTTTTTTTTACTAAAATCAAATTTTTAGAGAATTAGAGTGCAAATGTTTTCCTTGCCCTACAGACAATGTTATGGTATTAAGCATTTGAGCGATTTGAATGTCGCTATCCTGTGAAATCTAAATGTAGTTGCACTGATTGTGATGTGCCACAGTACACTCAACACTACCAACTCATTATCTCATGTGGTATCACTGCAATTCCACGAGCATGATGCTGCTAAATTTTTCTGGAATTACTTGCAAGCATATACAGTATGTATGTCTCAAACTTCCAAAATTTTTACTAATAACTGTTTAGGTTGAAAATTTAGTAAAGGTTCCATATTCATCCTGATGTTGAGATCTCAATCTCCTCAGTAACCATTTATTATATTATTCATGATCAAGTTTTAAAAGAAAATGTCACGTTCTTCCATTACGACATCAGCTCTGTGTAATTTTTTTCCTGTCATTTTTACTACTTCTAAAGGTAAAGGAAAGAAACAAGTATTAAACAACAATGATGAGATTGCTCTATCATTATCTAAAAACAAAGGTAGGTGGATGATATATTTACTTCTTTTACTTTTTTTGTTTTTTGTATGTGTGTGTGTACTTTCTTATTTTTGAAAGAGCATTACACGATTGAAAGAATGGAAGTATTATTGTAGTGTTCTTCAATGAGAATATATACATATAGTTTGATTCTTAGGAGAATAAAATATGTAACCACAATAGAGGCATGGTTCAAATATGTACATGTGGTAACCCCCCCCCCCCCCCAAAAAAAAAAAAAAAAAAAAAATAAATAAATAAAAAAACAACAACAAACAAACAAACAACAACAACAACTTGCAAATGAATGGCAACAAAGCTTCTACATGCATTCACTTATGTCTGTGTTATGATAAGTAACAGGAATGTGAAGCATATTTCACCTCACATCTTCATAAATGGTAGGCCCGTTCACACAAAACAATTAGTGCGATGTGGAACGCGATGCAAAGATTGATTGATTTTTTTTGGCGACCATTCACAACGGCAAGAACGTCCAAACTGCGAATGTGTGAATCTTGATGATGTATGCATTCTTGGAATCCTGGGATTAAATGAATAGATTTTGAAATCTCACTTTTGATGTAAACGCCCCTAATGTTGCAGTGTACCATAGCTTATCCAAACATTTTGAACGAGGCTTTACATCCTATACTTTTTCTGATTTCAGCCTATGTCTTCATGGACACTAAAGACTCTGATCAAAGTAATCTACCAGTAGCTCTCAGAGAAAAGTTCATCATGTCTAAGGTATTAGGCAGGTAAGTCCACCAAAATATCTTTTTCATTAACATTTTGACTTTGTTTTGAAATTTGTTGAATTGTTTATCATTATGGATAAAACAAAGCAACAACCACAGACAAATGAACAAAAAAATAAACAACAGAAACAAAATGATAGTCATAAGTTAGATGATGAACTTTATCTATTTATGATTTGGAGATGTTATATTGCTTCATGTTTAACAAAGTTCATTTTTTCTCAGTATTTGAAGAATTTTATTGGTTGTTGTTTGCCAGTCTAGTAATGTATGGATTCTAGGGGCCCACTATCTTGCTGTGAACAATGAAGACCTCTACTCTAATCTTGGCTCACTGTTACATAAATTAACTTGGAGTGATCATATTTTCTTTATTAAATAAAAGATGAACACTGTTTAAATGATTCAGCATTGTTATCTGCAAGATGTATAGCTCCTTTATGTAGCTTTTAATCCTGTAATTAAAATTTCATTTTGGTCAAATGTAAGCTTTCATCAGGATGCAATTATCGTCTCAAATTTATTGCACCTGTTTCAAAGAGGAAATTAAACCTCATCCTGTATGGACATGTTGTAGATAACTAAAAATAGATGGATTACATGTAGTACATGTAATTATGAATAATTGAATATACATTGTGCATGTACATGTTCTTAAGTCGTTTGTATGACACAACAGCGTGTCTGTATTAAGTGAACTGTCAAGAAACAAAGTAAGATGTTCTAGCCAAATTTGTTTCAATGTTTTTTGTTCGGGTTTCACCTTGTGGTACTAAAGTTTTTGGGGAAACTCTATTCTGGCATTAAATTGATTTTTAAATTTAACATTGAAGATTACCTAATAAAGATGATAAAACTTTTGAAGATACACCAACAACATGGTTGCTTGTTCTTCTACAGAAGAAGAAGAATGACGAAAGAGCATTTCAAGTTTTTAAAGAGATGGTTCATTGAAATTTGGAAAATGGGCAAATTACACCTCAACAGATTGCTGAGAACATTAACAAAATGAGCAAAGTAATTTTGAAGCCCTCACTATTGTGAGGAATAAATCAAATGCAATTTTGTTACCCTTTCCTGAATCCACTCACTAAGTGAATTGACGGCATTATTTTACATGCGTAACTATGACGTCACAATATGAACAAACTACATCACACTTTCGGGACAATGTTGGATACCCATTGCAATTTTCAGATATGGGTTAATGTTGTTTTTTTATTTACCGCTAGTGGTGATATTTCCTCTTTTTTGGCATTTTGAATGAGATACACTGAATAAATGATGCTTTCTACAAATGTTTGTTTGATTTTTATATTTTTTTCCGTCACATTTGAGCATACAAATCAGAAAAATAATCACATATTCTGAGGGCACTTCAGTGTGTATGTGTCTGATCTGGGAAGGCAAAGGACATTTTGCATGCTGATCTAACGACTCTTCAGGAGTAAAATAGGCGACAAATTTACATAGAATAGTCCAGATATTCTTTACAAAAATGTGTAATTAAGCTAATTAATTTACATTTTTGATAAATTAAGTTGTATAGGACCTGATAAACCGAGAGAAACATATCAGTCCGGTTCGCGATTCACGGCTAGCTCGAGCTTGAACGCTACATCAACGATATATTCACTCGCTTTTTAGAAGTTATATACCATTTATCTAGACTAACGTCAAATTAAGAACCAAAACCATGTCATGGAGGAGCCTTCTGGAGTATACTCAAGTATGTTTTCGTCTATATCCATATTTCCAGGGGATTTTGATGAAGGTAAACAGCGTTAGGTATAAACGAGTACGGTACTCGAGAGTCGATGCAATACATGTGAATCGCACACTAACTGCATCTCGCACCGTCGTCAATCATTTCAGCTGAGCGGCCCGCTGTTCATATTGTGACGTCACTTCAAAAATCAGTTGACATACGATGTTGAGTGGGTTGATTTTTCGTCAAGTTCAATCAACTTTTATAAATTTCGCTCGAATGTACAAGTTACACAAATGTAATCATTTTACTCAGTGTAATTTTTTGATTGCAATGATACCAAATTTAGTCAAGTTTGAAATCAATAAACCATCTCTTTAAGATCACTGAGCAAATTGGAAATTACCACTATATAATTGTATTTGTATTTGTATTTGTATTGTATTTGTAAGGTATTTATTTGTTTTGTTTGTTTGTTTCGTACTTATTTATAATTCCTAAATGTCCATTTTATTTAAAGATTTATCAAAGAAAAATATCTCATCAAGTGGATGGATCCACTCTACATCTGAAACCTATTTCTCACATTTGTCTTACTGTCATGAAATGAACTTGATGCTTGGTTGGACTTACCCTGTAAAGACCATCTGAAATAATTTAGACAGTCCATCAGCTTCTACGACAATCGATGTTTTGAAATATACATATGTATAAATAAATCACTGGCAGTATCCCATGCTCAGTATAAATACCCAAAGAGTTGAATGCTTTACTTTCATTTGTTCAGGGGTGCCTGTGGGCAGGTGAAGCTAGCGTTTGAGAAGGGAACATGTCGGAAGGTCGCGGTCAAGATCATCGAAAAGAAGACGTTCTCAATAGGTGGGACTATGGTCAAGGTAAGAGTCTTTACCAATATCTGTATCACTTTTGTTTTGTTTATGTGCGTTAACTAGTGGAATTAATTGGACTAAACTGGAATAAACCGGAGTAAGCTGGAATTGATATTGTTCAGGATTCACCAGCATGACAGTGTGGCTTGTAATGATTATTGTTATTTTGGGTTGCAAGGTAATGGGCCCATCATCTTTTCAATTTACTAAAATGGGGTAACACAAAAGAAAAAGAAGAAGCTTTTTTTCCACTTTCCAGTCATTGGTGGAAGGTGGCTTTCTTTTTTCCTCTTGTTTTTTTTTCTAGAAATGAAATGAAATAAAATAAAAGTGTAAGAATGTTATTAGGGTGTAATCGATGTGTATTTCAGCCAAGCCAATGTGACTGATATATAAATCTTTAATATAGAAATGGTATAGTATATAAAGCCGCATGTCTGTAGCGTTAATTATGGAGAACTGTTATTTAGTACATGTATTTACTATTGACTAGTAATTTTGTTGTTGTTCCAGAATATGGAGAAGACTGTGATGGAAGAAGTGCGTATACTCAAGAGGCTTCACCATGTGAGTTTGAAGTATGATTGTTAATGGCGCCTAGAGTAGTTTAGCTATGGGAAATAATACCCCCTTGAAAATGACAAGGAAAGAAGTTATTATCACCTAGCACTCCCTCCCGGAGTCCCCATTTGATCATATTTTTATGACTTATTCATAGGGCTAGTCATTTCTGTTCATTATGTAATCAACAAAGTTCTCAGAAGGAGCCTTTACATGCTTTTTTGATAAATTCAGTGTGACTTCAAATAATGATAATTATATTCAATATGAAGGCTTTCTTGAAAGGTATTACACTGTAGATCATATTTTCTCACTTTGGTATCAGCATTTGAAGTTTTTTTTTTTGTGAGGTTGTTTGATTGACCTAGAAGTCAGTCACACAGACAGGTTTGTAAATATATTAATTGTTATATCCCTCTTACACACTATAATGTTGGCACCCTTTCCTATGTAGCCTTCCTTCCAGGAAAATATATATTTGTCAAAATAAACAATTATAATTAAACAATTATACATACATACAATTATACACACATGTATTAACTATGTAGCGAATATCACTGATAATGAAGGAAACCATTCTAAAAAGGAATATTATTTTCATACTATTTGATAAAACATTTGTGCTCCTTTATCAAAATATGATAGTGCCAGTGGTTTACATCCAAAATATACGCCATGAAATTAATTATTGGTGAGAAGCCTATAACTTTGCCCTAGTTAGTGGAGGTTTAAACATACTATTCAGTGACAGATTTCATTTTTAATGGTATGCAAATAGTTATCACACTCTTTAGAAGAATTACAAATCTCCTGGAATCTAGGCTACCATCCTTCAATTTGAGTCAATAACCTTTGGTTTGTTAGCCCCGGGCATTCCCATTCAATTCATGTTGACTTGGCACTGAGTGATCTTTGTTATCAATGTATTGCTTTGAATATTTTCCACCAGCCCATCAATCCATAATAATGCAAGGTGCTTTTATTTTTCCAGGCATTATTGCAGCTATTAAATGCACAACTTCTTTGTTGATTTTGGCATTTATAATCACAAATTGCGATTCATTTGAACTACTGAATTATTTTGAGGATTTGTGATTCTATTTTAATGGAGGTTGTTAATTTTGTTTAATTACTTGTTTTTTCAGCCATGTATTATAGGTATAGAAGATGTTTGTGACACGCCAGAGGTCCTGTATATTGTACTAGAATTGTGAGTAAAACATCTACATTATAAAAGCCCCTCTTAATTTTTTGGAAGCCCCAAATTTTTTGGGCTCCCAACACCTTAGAGGGGCTTTAAGCTGTTCTATATATAAGAGCTATTGAAATAATGCCGCAACTAGTGCTTCCACTCATTATCAAATCTGCAAATACAGACTCGCTACTTTCTCTTGTGGTGATTCATATTTTGCTACATTACAAAAAATGCATAGACTGTAAGCAATACAGAAATAAAGCAGTGTGATGATGTTGTAATTTATAATCATTAATGATTCATGAAAACTTTTGGACGATCTTTGTGTTGATGGAGTTACCAAATCTGTTTTTTAACAGATCCTGTAGGGAGAAATTCCTTGAATATTTGAGCACCTTATTGGTTGTTTGGCTAAAGTCAGGGTGATAATATGATCGCAGGGCATTCATGGGAAATGAATATACAAGACTGGTTGAAGTCGTCATTGATGTAACATGAATAATTTTAATGTTGAGGAAGGAGCAGTAATAAAATTGATGTATCAAAATAAACAGAATGTTGATCTGATTCTTGTTTGAAATGTTTTTATCAAGAAACAAAACAGATAACAATATCTTTAGAAACTATAACGTTTACTTACAAAATAATGTTGTAAACTGCTGCCTTCTCCAAGTCGGTGAGCATGCTCTGTGATTATGCTTCAGTATGTTGTTAATGATGAGGAAGGAGCAGTACCAGTAATAATATAGACGTATCAGAATAAACAGAATGTTGTCATTTTTCAGAGTTGAGAGTGGAGAACTGTTTGATAGAGTGGTGAGTCTAGGCAAGTTTGATGAAGCAACGGCAAAGTTTTACTTCTATCAGATGATCACAGCGTGCAAGGTACGTGTTTAGATACAATTTGTGCATAGAAATCTACCGTACTTAATCCAGTGTATTGTCTTTACAGTTGGCACAGAATTAAAGATTCAGAAAGAGCAATGACATATTCTGGCCAAGAATCTTGAGATAATTCTTAATTTAACAAAATTTTGGGTTAGACTAGGATCTAAGTTGGATTCTGACTTTAACGTACACTCTATCATAAATCTGCTTTGTGAACAATAGTGCTAATGACAGATTCTCTATCTTTTAAGAAATGCGTAATTGTAAAATAGGCCCCTTGTTCCTAAATCCCTTCCTTTTTATTTGGGAAAGTTAGAATGCATCTTTTGCTATGATGGACAATTTTTTTATGGCATATTTTTAGCATAGATCGAATGCAGCAATATGCATTCAATTTCCCATTAGACATTTATTACCCAACTTCAAATTTACATTTCATAGTCCAATTGTGGGCATTGAAAACACATCTGTCCGATTTAGAGAAATGCAATGATTTTATGTGCATACTAACAAGCAAATTTCATTTATATTTCTAATCGTCCACAAATTGTTGTTTAGATATTAAATGTGATTATTCAATATCTTGTACAGTATCTCCATGACAACGGAATAACACACAGGGATCTCAAGGTAAGAGTAAAAAAGCTTTTTTTTTTTTTCCTTTTTGACCAATTAACACCAGTTAAAAAAAAATAATCCAACAACTACTTTCACTGCTGTGTAGCCAAGGCTAGCATCGTTTATTGCACAACATATGTTTTTTTTGTGAGATTTGCACCTCAGTAAACATCCAGCATGAGTTACTTTCCTGATAACAATAGACCCAACACAAGATTCAACTCTACATCTACTTAGAAGTAAAAACCATAATCTCCTAAGTAATAATCCAAGAGCACTTGTTTAATCTCTGCTTTATTATTCAAAGAAATGCATGGAGATTTGTTTAAATAATTGATTATTTTACTTCATAATTCTTGTTCGAGAAGATACGAGAACCTGACCGTGCATTACCTTCTGCAATTTTTCTTTGTGCAAAACATTTTTTATAAAAAAGAAAGATAACGCGAGAACTTACGTTCAAAGTTTGATCATTATTTTATGAATAATTGGAAGGAAGAGTATGCCCACCTCTCCCTCCCTTTATCATAAAAGGTCAGCTTAAGACATTTCTTGTCAGTTTCTTTTTTCTTCAGGACTATTTGTCAACAGTAGCCACAATTGCTTTAAAAAATGAACTGTGCATGCACCGGTGGGTTATCATATATACTCTTCCTTCAAATTATTCATAAAATAACGATCAAACTTCGAACACAAGAGCTTGTTTAATCTTTCTATTATCCCCTCTTTGATCTGCAGCCAGAGAACCTCCTACTGATGTCCGACGACAAGGAGACCATCCTGAAGGTGACTGACTTTGGTCTCTCCAAGTTTGTGGGTGAACAGTCCCTGATGAAGACGCTGTGTGGCACACCAACCTACCTCGCTCCGGAGATCTTGACCAGCATGGGCATGGGTGGCTACACCAAGGCCGTGGATTGCTGGAGCCTCGGGGTCATCCTCTACATCTGTCTGGCAGGGTATCCTCCGTTCTCCGATGAGATCAAAGCTATGAACCTTGACGAGCAGATCAAGAGGGGCTACTACAGCTTCCCAACAAAGTACTGGGGCTCAGTTTCAGCGCCAGGTAGGTTCAGTTTCAGGGCCATAGTTGGACCAATCTTAAAGTCGTACAGATACATTTTATGTTTCTGCAGAAGGATTATGTTATCAAAGTTGTACTTGGGCTCAGTTTCAGAGTCAGGCACAGTTTCCTGGCCAGAGTTGGGCCAATTTTGAAGTCTTACAGATATGTTTTATGTTTTAGCAGAATTGTTGACTAGAGCAATGAAAAAAAGGATTATGTTAGCAATAAACCTTGATGAGCAGATCAAGAGGGGTTACTACAGCTTTCCAACAGAGTACTGGGGTTCAGTTTTAGGGCCAGGTATCCATCCTTTCTTAAATGTCCTAATGATGCAAAGTTGATTTTTCCTGATAATATAGAAGTGCAGTTTATCAGTACATGTGCTATGTAGTCATGTAAGAACATGTTGTTCATGTAGGGCTCAGTTTTCGGACCAGGTACAGTTTTCGGGCCTGAGTTGGGCCAATCTTAAAGCCTCACAGATACGTTTTATGTTTCCGCAGAATTGTTGACTGGGGCAATTGAAAATAAGATTATGTTATCAATCTTGAAGTCTTACAGATGTCAGATATGTTTTATGCTTCTGCAGAATTGTTGACTAGGGCAATGAACAAAAGGATTAGTTTATCTAGTGAAAATTGCTATGCTGTCCTAAGTCAGTCCCTTGCACTGATTAATAGATATCTTCATCATATGACAACTAATACTATTGATATGCTAATTTGAAAAGATGAGTTTTGGTATTGGTAGCTTG
>BEXV01000292.1:105127-115849 GCA_003118195.1 Hemicentrotus pulcherrimus | reverse complement strand
CTTTAACCGTCATTGGCCATATAAATCATCAAGTTACCTCGTTCACGCCAAACAGGTCTGCGATGGTGATATCGTCCCCGCACAGGAAAGGTTTGTCCTGGAGGAAGTGCTTTTCTAAGTTGTCTAAGGTTTCTTCCATCCTCTGGATGTCTTGTGCGAGGGCCGCAGGGTCTGGTGGGGTGCCCGTCATCTTGGGGAAGATTACCTGTGAAAAGGAGGAGACAGGTAGGGTGTTATCTACCTTAAAGCCCCACTGTACTACTTGTAGCTACTACTTCCTCCCTCTATTTAGAATACATTGCCTAATCAGTGACCGTTGGTCCCTCAGGATCCTTTTTCTTATGTTAATTAAGAGTCGAGTTGATGAGATAGCCACCTGTCAGTGACCTCCCTGGATGGTCTAATCCCTCCTAGCCAAACTAGTACAGACGGTCTTTAAAGGCATTATTACAACAAAAAAGTTGGAAAGAGACTAGCGGAGGGAAAGAGCGAGGGAGAGAGAGGGAGAGAGAGGGAGAGAGGGGGATCAGGGAGAGGAAGAGGGTGAGGGAGAGAGGGAGAGAGGGAAAATAGAGACATAGGGTGAGAGAGGAGGGAGAATATTAAGAATGAGAGAAAGAGCGAAGAAGAGAGGAAGAGGGGGGTGAAAAAACAAAACTTGTATAATGTTTTAAACACATAAACATGATAAATTAGGGAGAAAGAGACAAAGATGGTGAGAGAGAGACAGAGCCAGACAGAGTAAAACAAACAGACAGACAAGCAGAATGAGGTGGAAACATGACAAACAAAAAATTAGATGTGCAAATCATTGATCATTGTATTTACTTACTTAATTAGACCAAGCCTTTGATGTGAATTATAAGTTAAACCCTATTTGTAGGGGTTTGTACGTTATCTATCTTGTACAATATTGGATATAGGAAGTGGGTAAATATTAGGTAGTATTTTTCAGTGCAGTACTCGATTCTGACCCTCTGGTCTTTGATACCACTGATACTTTACCTCAGTAGTTCATTGAAGGGGGGGGGGCACAGCCTGCCCATGCCCCTCCCCCACATTTTAAGCCGCCCAATCTGACATACATAAGTACCCCAACACCCATCCCTAATCAATGATATATATTCTATGATTTCCATAATATACATGATCCAATGAGTTTATGGCTATATGAGCATTGATGCTTATTCAATGCAATACAAAAAAATCTTATACAATTTACTGAAATTGCAGGCAATTTGATATCTTTGACTCACTTCCGCAAGAAATACATTATACATACAAAGTCTCATATTGAAATGCTGCCAATCTAAATATTCATTGACCCTTGACCTCTGCTGTTGGCTCTTGTTAAACCAGTGATCCGCACAGTCAAACTTTTCATGGAGATACTTTGTGATGGTTACACTTTGCGAGCCATGAATATGAAGGAAGATAAGTGGATACAAGCAGAAAGATGAATGGAACATGCATGATATATTGCATTTTGACTTTGGTGTCGGAGTACAATGGTTGACCCCACACTTTCATATCAAGGTGTAAATGAACTGATGGAAGTTTGAAACTTGAACACATGCAGAGTAATCATCTCTAAAACAAGGATTGTTCCATGCACTTTTCTGTAAAGAACTTGGACTAACCTCTTTCAAAAAGACCTTTGCTACATTGACCCTGGTGTTCATGTGTTGCCAGGCGAGGTACTCATCGACTTTGGCCCTGGCTTGGAGGTCAGATGGATACCAATGGTCAGGGCCTGCATACTTGGCCTGCAAGTATTTCACTATTGCGATACTGCATTGTTCAGAGAAGGAAAACAAATGTTTGGAAATCGCAACAATCACAATTTTTGCACTGTGATAGCCCATTGTTCAAGGAAATTTGCGACGATTACAATTTTTTCACTTTTGCGATAATGCATTGTTCAGAGTAGGAATNGCGATAGCCACCGTAGTGCGCTTGTGATCGTGAGCGAGCGCTATAGCGTGAGCAGTGCATGCATGCACACCATGCATAGTATACACCATAGAGATACCACAGAACTATGTACACGCACTCCATACATTGTACTCGAGTGGACGCGAGATGGCGCTACACAACGCGGTAACCCGGGGTACTACGGTACCCCGGGGTAACACGTGGAGCATGATATATTGCATTTTAACTTTAGTGTCAGAGTACAATGGGTGACCCCACACTTTCATATCAAGGTGTAAATGAACTGATGGAAGTCTGAAACTTGAACACATGCAGAGTAATCATCTCTAAAACAAGGATTGTTCCATGCACTTTTCTGTAAAGAACTTGGACTAACCTCTTTCAAAAAGACCTTTGCTACATTGACCCTGGTGTTCATGTGTTGCCAGGCGAGGTACTCATCGACTTTGGCCCTTGCTTGGAGGTCAGATGGATACCAATGGTCAGGGCCTGCATACTTGGCCTGCAAGTATTTCACTATTGCGATACTGCATTGTTCAGAGAAGGAAAACAAACAAACAAAACAATCACAATTTTTCCACTGTTATAGTCCATTGTTCACAGAAATTTGCGACAATTACAATTTTTTCACTTTCGCGATGATGCATTGTTCAGAGTAGGAATAAATTGTTGGAAATTACATTGATTACAAATTTTTACACATTTGCAATAGTGCATTGTTCACAGAACGCAAACAAAAATGGTTTTGAAATTCAGTTATAACCATTTTTTCCTCCATTTTGTGATACTGTAATTTTAAGAGAAGGAAAATTTTATTTGGAGTTGCATCAATCAGAGATTTTGGCATCAAATGAAATCTGTTGAGTGCTGATCAATTAATCAAAAATTATCTACAAAAACTGTGCAAACACTGCTGATAATTGATCACAATTGGAAGCATTGGTCTAAAATGATTTGGGTCTTTATCCCAATAATTAAAGTTTGGCTATTGGACTATCGATAAAATAACATGTCATATTATTTTTTAATAATTATTCAAATTATTATCCAACACACGGTGCTCATATATGTGAAGTAATGGCTTAGGTCCTTGTGCGAATTACATTTTAAAGGGCAATCCGATCCGACCGTAGTGATAATTTCATTTGTATGACAAATATAATATGTAAATAACAAGATTTACAGATATACAGTAGGCTTGCATATGCACCATGTGAGAGAGAAAGGGAGGATTGAGGAGTCTACTGTATATCTAAGTTACATCACCATGTAAGCCGATACTTACAAGCAGCATCTAAAGATTTACAGAATAGCAAAAGTTTTGGACCAATAATAAGAAAGTTATGAAGGAGATTTGAGCAGCCAAATTTTTTGGACACTTTATAGTGAGCCCTTGAAAATTTGACACATACTTTTTGTGTGAGGGTTTCTACATTAAAATTTGTAGGTGTGGAACCCCATCTTTAAAATGTTCAAAATTAGGGGACCAAGAATTTTTTAGATGCCCATGCATGTGTCTCCAGCACTTGAAAGTGTTTAGCCCTGGAAAAGTTGATACATGCCTCTCTGTGAGTTTGAACTCTCCGTCTTGCATAGCCGGAATCTTCTTCATCGGACTGACGGCTGCATACTCTTTGGATTGATGCTCACCTAAAAGGTCAAAGGTTACAAATCAGGGCATGGCAGAAAGAAAAAAAAAAGATAACAGAAGGAAATTTTACAAAATGAAATAGCACGAAGAACAAGACAGAGACAGAAATATCATAATCATCAGGACATTCAATAACCCAGATCCTTCCCCATATTCATTCAGTGTACTTGTACAACTTTCAAAAAGGATGGAAAGTGAACACTTTGTCAGGACATGGCATGGTAAGCATCACAGGAAGCATTGCTGAACTTCTACACTTGCTGAACTTCTATTTTCATCAAGTTGGCGTAGCATTGCCATGCAAAATCAACCTAACCTCTTTTGATACACCAAAATATTACGTACACCCCTCTTTTGAACAGGATCAACATTACCAACTCTTGTCAGAGCCAAAGCCAGAGCAGAGGTCAATGATTTTGTCATGTAAATCACATCACAAAATTCACAATTCACATCAGGTCAGGATTCATGTGTATATAGGGCAAGCAAAGCTTTGTCATTCGAGTAAGAAAATGCCTATATTCTTTCTTTATTTGTATTTCGATTTCAAATTGTGATGCACAAATAATAGAAGAATTTTACTAAAGTAAATGCCCATTTTTGTTCCTTCTCTAGTCTTAGTCTTACTTTTGAGCAAATACTAACACACACCACGACACACTTACTACATAGTTTGCAAGAATCTTCTGTCAAGTGATGGGGGCAGACTTAAAGGGATTGTTTAACAATGTTAAATCGGAGATACACGGCCCTACGTGCCATCAGTGTCTGTGACATGGTGTAATCTTGAAGCCCTAAAAAAATTGCGCTTCAAAATGATCAAGAAGTGCCTCAAAAAAAGTAAAAATCTTTGAGTGACTGGTTTTACTATACTCGTTTTCCCCAATTGACTGTAGTGTTATGAAAACTGTCAGGCGAACGGTTTTCAAAATTTGTAATTCCAATCATAAATATCTTGATAATCAGGCAGGCGATCGGCTTGTAAAAGTCATGGGGTTCTGACCTAAAGGTTTATAATTATCATTGCATCATGTGCTAAATCCAGAATTTTGTTTCAGAATCTGAGACAAAGTTACAGGATCCCTTTAATAAGAAGAGGAAGAGGAAGAGGAAGAGGAAGAAGAAGATGAACAAGAAGAAGAAGAAGAAGAAGAAGAAGAAGAAGAAGAAGAGGAGGAAGAAGAGGAGGAGGAAGAGGAAGAGGAAGAGGAAGAGGAAGAGGAAGAGGAAGAAGAAGAAGAAGAAGAAGAAGATGAGAAAGAAGATGAGAAAGATCAAGAAGAGGAAGAGGAAGAGGAAGAGAAAGAGGAAGAGGAACAGGAAAAAGAAGAAGAAGAAGACACTGGACAGGTTTGCATTGGGCATGGCCAATATCCCGTTTACGGTTTAGACTTCACACATTGTAGGACTCAAGTCTAGGACAAGTATTACTATAGGCGTGGAATGGCCAGATGAGGGCAGGCCCGCGCCCGTGTCTTTCAATCGACATTAAACAGAATCCCTCGATACACGCCCCCCGAACTCTGGGAGAGAAATAAATAGATATACGCGCACTTACCTTTTCGCATGGCTATTGGGCATGGAGTGTACGGGATCTTGTTTGCCCTTACAAACATCAACACCGACCTCGCAGGCTGCGACATCACGTCGTAGAATATTTTGACAGACATTTCGGAACTTATTTAGGTATACAATTATGGTAATAACGATGCTTTTTACTGGCAGGTGCAACTGAAACCTTTCCTTTATACCGTGCGTGCTGAAAAAGAGTAAACGTGCATGCACGATATATATCTTGCGCGCCCGGCCCACGGCCACCACATGAAAAATATCGCCCGTAATAATAGGTATCCGAGACCGCATGCCGCAGACAAATCTTTAATTTCGAAGTTGAATTTTTGTTTCTTCTCAAAATGCGATGTTCACCTTTATACACCAAATCTGGAATTCAAATAACTTGGCGAAATACCGAAACAGTCTACCATTAGAGTAGAAATAGAAATAAACTCTGATAAATTGGGCTGGTTAGAAAACTCTGAAATAAAAGTAGCAGTAGACTCTAGATCTACGTTAGAAGAAGTAAAACTAAAGCAGACTATAAGAAGCAGAAATGGAAACCTAAAAAGAAGAAAAAGAAAGAGAACTAGAACTAGAAATAAAAATAAAAACAAATAGTTTTTAATTCTGTTTTCAAAAGGCTGAGAGTTTATTGCACTTTTACATCTGGCTGACAGTTTTTTTTCTCTCCCATTATGACATCACAATCAGAGAAACCGTACTACTACACATACCAATGCGTTTTGATTGACTGAAAGTCTTTCTCGCACTTCCATTATGACTTCACAATCAACTCAAAAGATATAAGTGCGCAGCAACTTGTCTATGCGTTTTGATTGGCTGAAAGTCTTTCTCGCACTTCCATTATGACATCACAATCATGATCAACTCAAAAGACAGTGCACAGCAACTTGTTTATATATGCGTCTTGATTGGCTGAAAGTTTTCATTGCCTTATTGTGACATCACAAGCATAGTTACCGCAATTTGGATTGAAGTAAACAATAAATCATAAAAGTTTAAAGGCTACCTATAGGAGTCGTCCAAACAACAGCGAGGCCGGAGACTATTTATCGCCAAGTTATATGTGGATGTATTTTTCCTACATTTGAGACGAATGTGAAGGTACTTTAGAAATCGCAATGAGGAAGAAATCAGAGCATATTTTAGCGAAAACTTTTTGGAGACCTAAATTTTTAAGCCATGTGTTTGTGATACCGTTTGACTCAAAAGCGTGTAGAGAAATAGAATTGATATTTTCAGATCCGCCATGAATTAATGTCAAGATAAGTGCTTTAATCTTGTAACGGGAGGATATGCAGAGGGTTTGTACCATCTTATTTTCACGTTGCCTTTCCCTCTCAGTGTTCTTCTATCTCTCTGTCTGTCTGTCTGTCTGTCTCTCTCTCTACCTCTCTCTCTCTCTCTCTCTCTTACCCTCCCCGTGCGGTATTTCTCGTTTCGCTATTCGATATGCACAGATATATTACCAGAGACATACCACGGACACGCTACTGGAGATACTTGAATTTATGAAGGGTCATCGAAGAACGTCACAAAGAGATGAATAGACTCAACAACGTCACGAATGACGAAACTATCGTCAACAGAGAAAAGGATGCAGTCATTCGGGTATGCTATTGTTGGACATCTAGTCATTAATCTAGTCATGCTAACATAATTTGAGTTTGATATCATTCAACCACTATCTTCAAGCATTATGTAATATTGCGTCTATTCTGGACCACTAAAGAGATTGGCAAAGTTTGATGATAAGAAGACATTTTTCGCTATGCCGTTCTTATCCATCTTCATCAGTATTGTTTTTCGGAATACGAATCAATACGTATTTAATATATGTTTTTCTCAGGAGTTCATAAACTTAGCGAATGAGATGGATCCTCGAGATGAGATTGCTTTTCCAGATGATGCGCTCCAGCACATCCGATCAACCTGGAAGGCAATGAATTCTCAGTGCGAAAAGGACAAGGCTTCTTGGAAAGAAAAGGTTACCCAGTTGACATCTGACCTGACTGCTGCGCGGACCCACATTCAGGTGAGTGAAAGGTGAAAAATTAAGGTGAAGGAATCGATGTAAAAAACAATAATATTTTGATGGAAATCATTCGACATCATAAAAAATAATAATAAAAAACTTAGTCTCTTTGTTTTGATTACAAGGACTTTCGCAAAATCAATCTTCAGCAATTTGAATAGCCTTGTCCATTACCTACATTGATATATATATATATATATATATATATATATATATTGAACGCTACAATTATTACGCAATTAAAACATGCTTTCTACTGGATAAACAATAGAATATATGCCCGTGAGTTAATTTCCCGAAATTGTTTGCGATGGTGTCATACAGATACTCTACCTTTACAATATACTAAAAGATTGTGATAGTTGGAGATAATGTAGATATATGATTACTTCACGAGGTAATGGATCTTCATATATTTTTCATCCAATCACTTTCATTCATTTATTCATTCATTCATTTATTCATTTGTTCATTCTTCATTTATTTATTCATTCATTCAATCATTCATTCATTCATTCATTCATTCACTCAAATTCATTAATTTCTTCATTCATTTCAGACTGTTGAAGCAGAGCTCCTTCATGTCCAAGAATCTCAGACCAATTGTTGTCCCCATATTATTAAAGGCCGGTGGTTTCCATGGAGAAAGAAGAGCAAAGTTGTTCCAAATCAGGTAGGAATATCAAACGCGATATTTTGAATTGTGCTTCTACCTCTCTGGAACTTATCAGACATTACCCAAACACATTCCAGAGTTAAAACTGCAATAACACCAGCTAAGAGCGATTCGACTGTAGCTGCTTATTACACTTGTGATTAATGTTATCAAAGGCACGTTCTGAAATGTAATTTACGTGCACATAGTAAATGTAATCTCCAAGCATACATCTCCTCTTTGTATAACATGACCAAGACTATGGTATGATTTTTTTTTCTTCAACAAGCCCCGAAACGATCACAGCAACAAGATGCTTCACAAGACAAATACAAGTTATGATATATTTCAATACCATTAAAATGGTTGAATAAAAACGAAAAAGACTTTCTCCCCGTTTTACATATTGTGTCAAAATATAATTATATCAAAAGAAGGCACTTTTTTTTTTACTTCGTAAAAAAACTATGGTGTATCGTGTGACTTTAACTTTTCCAGAATTTTTCCCTATCATCTTAAAATGTATATATATATATATATATACCGAATTCGTCTAGAGCAGAAGATTGTAAGGTTAAAACGTATAGCCCCAAAGTGCATAGGGAGTTATTCGTCATAATGGGGGAAATATTTGGAAAAGATATAGACAAATTCTGTTCACGAAAATAATCGTCCTTTTTTCGCTGCAGGGTGAGACATTAGGAATATCCGAACAGACTAAAGTTCTCGAGAAGAAATCTAACCTTGTCATCCAACTTGAGAATCTTTCGAAAACAGATGGGGCATCCTTAAAGGAATTTGATCGTATCGAAGGTTTTCAGTGTACTCTGACGAAAGTGAGGGGTTTAGAATACGATTGTCAAAGATTGCAGGAAAAGAACCAGGGACTTCGTGATCTAATCGAAAAGTAAGTCATATACACTGAAAGGAAAGTGCCCTATATAACTAAATAAATGAACGTATCAATTAATAATGAACCAAATAGTTAAATCAATGAACATTGGAATTAAAAGGTGCATAATGATTATGAGCAATCGACTATCAATTCCTTAAGAAGACATTTATATTTCCTAAATGAAGATCTTCGTTTTCTTCTTTAAGTATTTAACAAATATAGGCTTAAAGCGAAAAACTGTAATGGCGCAATGCTCCCATAATCTCCTTGTCCACCCTGGATGTATTCAAAGATCATTATAATTATTGAAGTTAAAGAAGATGCAGAGATGATATTTTCAGGTGGGTAATTATGTCACCACGAGAGCTTGTTGCTATAAAAAGTAACTTAATCCATTGCCTACGGTGACCGGTCTGCTCCAGTATAAGAGCCAATTAGGAAATGAAATGATTCAGCATTCAATCGTATTTTTGTTTAAATAAATGGAAACTGATTTTATAATGCTCCCATTGGTTTGTTATTTTTATAGCTTAGGAGTGCATCTTGGCAAGGTGCAAGGTCCAATTCTTGATGTCAGGACCACTGCTGATGTAGCCGTAATCGCCACATTTGGATCTAACCCATGTACCGAGCTCAGCATGCATGATGTCATCACTTTCCATGCCATATCCATTCTTGATAATGACTTCAAGTTCAAGGAGATTGGGCGGGGAGCCTTTGGACGTGTGTTGCTTGCCCGACTTACAGCCAGCTCGGACACCGTTGCCATCAAGGAGCCTCTCATCCCACCATACTTCTCTCCAGCTAAGATTGAGGCTGAGAGAAGGGCCAACTTCGGTCAGTTCACCAATGAAGCTGTGGTCTCAGAGTTCCTCTCCGGTAACAACCACTTTCCCAAGCTCTACGGTACCCTGGTGCTTGAAGAGAACACGTGCATTGTTCAAGAATTCATTGGAGACAAGAAGACAGGGAAGGTCTTCCCTTTGCTCAATATCATGAAGAGCAACCCCAGCCCTTTCCTGTCACCTCCCAGCTTGCTACATATCGCTTTTGATGTCCTGGAGGGCATAAACTTCATGCACTCCAGCGGTTTGCTTCACAACGATATTAAGGCTGATAATGTTCTCCTGGAGCTTCGTAACGAAAGATGGAAAGGGTTCATCATAGACCTAGGTCTCGTCAGCACAATTGCGTTTCCACCACATGTAACTATCAAACAATCGGTCTTGGAAGACCATGAGAAGCTTAGTGGAAACGTCTACGTCGCACCCGAGGTCGTCGTCGACGGAACAGCCTTGTCCGAGGCCAGTGACATCTATTCTGTAGGAGTCCTGCTGGTATTCATTGGCCGAGCCGCTCGACTTGAAGACCTGGTCGCCATTGGGGAGTCTTGCTCTCAAAAGGCACCCATGCTTCGCCCACGATCGCTAAAGGATGTGTTGCTCAAGGTTCAAGCTCTGCAGGAGCGACTCGCACACGAAAGCAGTTCAGGAAATTATTAATATGCTGACCATAATACCCAGGTCCACCACTTTGGACAGGCTGTTAGGAGATATCTTTCTCCATAAATTCTGATGCTCTTATATATCGAGATGTCTGCTGTGAGGAAGTCTTCAGCTCTGTGTCTTCAAGGAAAATTTACATTTCTTCATCTTTGTTTTTTAAACTTATCGCAAGCTGATTTCACGCCTCTTCAAGGTGAAGGAAGAGATAACTGCTTGACTTTTTTTTTTTACTTTATGTTTCTAAGTTGGCGACTGGCTTATATGTGTGCGGAAAGCGGAGGACGACGGAGGGTGGGGAGGGGCGAACAGGGCAACATCTTTCGTGCGCGGATCCAGGGGAGGGGGACAAGCAGGCCTTGAAACCCCTGCCCCCCCCCCCCCCCCCAACAAAAAAAGACGGACCAAAAAAAAAAGGTTAAAAACCAAAAAATTATGACCAGATTTTTTTTTTCAAGGGGGGAGGGGGGG